>SJYC01011750.1:0-31743 GCA_006408675.1 Madoqua kirkii | reverse complement strand
ACCAGGGATCAAACCTGCTGCATGGAAGCGAAGAATCTTAGCCACTGGCCTGCCACGGAAGTCCCCTGGGTACACACTTGATTTGCTCATGTCAGGCTATGAGATATGCCCACCATCCACTTTTCTTGCCTTTCAGATTTTCCGAGCAGGGCAGTAGGGTTTCCCTGACTGGACAAAGCGCTCATCCCTTTGTTTGAAGGACTGTTCAAAAGATCCTAGTGTCGTGATGCTTGGGAAGGAATCTGAGAGTACAAATGAAAACGAATGTCTACATCTCCTTTTTAATTCACTGCCTTTCTTTTCTTTGTCAACCTTATTTCCACCCAGAAAGTTCTTGCCCTGTATTTTCTGAGAATTGGAAAATCAGACCCTTCATTTGTGTGTCTGCCTTTGCTAGAGAACAAGCTGAGGGGCGAAGATTCAAAGGAGTTCTTTTCAGAACCTTCTATTTTCCCATTAGCCTGAATCTCCAGGCACCTTTAAGGTACTTTCTTCAGAGGGAAGAATATTACAAAAACACTTTCTAATTATTGTTGGCCTTTTATGACTTTGGAGCTTCTGCTGCCTAGAAATGAACGTCCTTGCCTGAGAGTGTTGTCCTTTCTCTTTGGGGAAACACGTTATCCCCATGGAGTTATTGATGCAGCCTGAACTGGCAGAATTTGTCTGATGTGCGTGACGTCAAAAGGGTCAAGACCACAGTAAGAGCAGCTCTGAGTTGATTTGCATTCACTCACTGGCTCTGACACAAAAGCCCACCGCCCAGCCCACAGCCTTCACTGCATGGTTCACTTATTTCCATCCATTTCCTCCAAATTGGCAAGTAGACTAAGAAAAAAAAGGTCAGATTTTCTCTCCAGTATCCTCTCTCCAGTATTCCTAGCCAGGCTGTAATGTGGACTGGTTATTGTCATATCAAGAGAAGGAAGAACTCTGGACATGATTGGGTCCAGCCTTCCCCTTTGACAGGTCAATTCCTTAGCTGTCTATCTCTTTCTGAAGAGTTTCAGGCTGAGGATCTTTTCTAAAGTTTTTTTTTTTTTTTAATGTGAACCATTTATAAAGTCTTTATTGAATTTGTTACAATATTGCTTGTTTTATATTTTGGTTTTTATTTTGTTTATGAGGCCTATGGAATCTTAGCTCCCTGACCAGGGATCAAACCTACACCCCCTTGCGTTGGAAGGTGAAGTCTTAGCCACTGGACCACCAGGGAAGTCCCCAGACTGAAGATCTTTAAAAGCTCAGTCATTTTTGATCCCACCCAAAGAATCCATTCTCCCCCTCTCTGGCTGTATCTAACACATCACCTGTATCCAGGTGCTTTGGTGCAGACAACAGAATTGCTTTCTGGCAAATATAAAAACACAAAAGCAGGAGGGAGCTTATAGGATCTCCAGAGGTCAGGCGGCCAGGCTCAGGCAGCCACACAGCAGGGGTGCAGTAGATCCTTTGCCCAGGTCTTGCTGCAGAATTGCTTTGTGAGACCCCAGTGCTGCTGCCGCTGGACACACACAACATGCAGCCCCAAGCCGTGCCATGCGCTAGGGTGAGTTGGCAGTTCTAAGCTTAAATGGAGGACCGAGGCCAAAAGTCGAAGCCACTGGTTCTCAGCTGCCTGGGGTTGCTGCTGTCAGTGTTTCTGTGGCAGCGGTGGATGGGGGTTTGGCATAAAAATGAAAATCACTTATCCACAGATGCCCCGAGTGCAGGTTCATCATCAAGCACCCTTGCTACCTCACACGGAGGTGCTCTGTGCTGGCAGTGGGGTCAGTACCTTGGTGTCAGTTATTTGAAATGAGTGACTTGACTAAGGCTGTTTTGTGTGACCCGTTGGGACAGCTGGTTTGTTTCTCCTCTGGGGATGTCACAGCTGCAGGAGCAAAAGCCACAGGCTGTCACCAGGCTGCACAGCCTTCACTCGGTAAGACTGGCTACACCCTGACCTGACACTGGAGGGGCAGCTGGCAGGGCAGCCTGGAAGTCACATCCTCAGGGGAGTCACAGATGCTCAGCAGTGGGAGGGAGCCTGAGGGGTGATCCCCTAGACACGTGGTAGGAGATGACTGGAGAGGGGATGGAGCCATCAGGACTTTAGTGAGGGAGGCATTCCCTGGAAATCTACCCCCCGCCCCCTGCCCCTGCTTCGGCTATACTTTCCCTGCTGTATTGGCCCTTCTACTTGGAAGGTGCTTCTGGGTCTTTCATACCCCATACCCTCGATGACTGGACCAGTGTGGCACCTGGTCAGGTGGGGCAGCCTGACTCCACCCTTTCTTCCTGTCTCTTTCCCTTCCTTTAATTACTTCCTTTTTTCTCCTCTGTTTGCATCCCTCAGATCTGTCTCCCCAGTGGCTCAGATGGTAAAGAATCTGCCTGTGGTGCTGGAGACCCGGGTTTGATTCCTGAGTCAGGAAGATCCCCTGGAGGAGGGCACATCAACCCACTCCAGTAATCTTGCCTGGAGAATCCCATGAACAGAGGAGCCTGGCAGGCTACAGTCCATGGGGTTGCAAAAGAGCTGGAGATAACTGAAGCCACTTTGCACACAGCATGCACTCACAGTCTGTCTCCATCATGAGAATTGGAATGTCAGAGTTGGACCCATTTGTCTTTCTCTATTGTCTTCTGGTGCCCCAGGTCTGAGGTGCACACAGTGGGTGCCAAGAAATATTTTGATGAAAGAGTGTTGAACCAGAGTGCATGCTCAGTCACTGTTTGGTCATTACTCACATGAGAATGGTAACTTTCTGGGAATAGCCAAAGTTGTCCAGGGAAAATCCTGGCCCTGTCTTGGATAGGATAGAGGCTCCCCTCTTGCCATGTGGATTATTTCCATCTTGTTTTGCTCTGATTGCTGTTGGCTTTGCTCTCATGTATGGTTGGCCCTCCAGGTCCCTAAGCACAGAAAAGGGGCAAAGAATGTAAAAGATATGATGGAAAATCCAAGGTGATGTGTTGGGGTGAAGAAGGAAGGAAAGGCAACCAGCACCTGCCACAGAGAATCCCCAGGCAAAGCCCAAAGATGAGATTGGATTGTTCCTGGATTTCTCATTAGTGATAATGGGCTGCCTTCCCTCCCCAGATGCTGGCACAGATCCACTTGGAATCGGCTGTTGTCTCCCCTGCTGGGGTTGCAAAGCAAGATGATCCTTAATTATGCTCATTCCTTTGCCCTCAAGGCCAGTGAAATGCTCTGTAATATGCTGTTGGATTCCCTCCACATACAAACACTGACAAACACCATCCTTCTTGTTTTGCCTGGAGACATTAAATGAGTTTGAGGAGGTCAGGAGGATTGACCTGGATCCCTAACATGTGTCTGAGCAGCTGAGTGACCATAGGGAGGTCCCTTTGCCACCCTGAGCCTCAGTTCCCATCTCTGTAGTGAACAAGACTGTACCTGCTAGGTTCTCCTACAGAGAAGATTGTGAGGCAAATAAAAAAGAATGGGAGCCCAGAAGTGGAGACAACCCAAGTGCCCATGAGTTGATAATGGACAAACCACAGTGGTAGAGCTATACAGAAGAATATTATCTGGCAAGAAAAAGGGTTGAAGTTGTGCTACCTGGTATGACATGAACAAACCTTGAAAACATTATGCTAAGTGAGAAAAGCCAGACACAAAGGGCTATGCTTTGTGAGTCTATTCATAGGAAATACCCAGATTAGGCAAATCCATAGAGACAGAAAGCAGATTAGTGGTTGCCAAGGGCTAGAGGAAGGGAAGAATGGGGAGTGACTGCTAATAGGTATGGGGTTTCTTTTGGGGCTGATGAAAGTGTTCTGGAATTATATAGTGGAGATGGCTGCACAATTTTGAGAATATCCTAAAAACCACTGAATTATTTAGCTTGAAAGGGTGAATTTAATGACATGAGAATTGTATCTCAATAACAAAATAAGTAAGTATATATACATATATAAGAAAAGGGTTGAGTAAGCTGAAAGGATGCATGCCATTGGAGTGTTATCAACAGCATCATCTTCATATTTCAGCATTTATTTAGAACCTACTGTGTGCCTGGCACTGTGACAAGAGCTTTGTGTGCCTTGTTTTGCATAACAGATCTTATCATTTTTATTTTATAAAGAAGACTGAGAATCAGAGAGATTAAGTCACATGACAAAATCATGGGGCTGCCAAAAGGCCATCCTGGGCCCTCCACCCAGATCTGTCTGTCCCCAAAGCCTCAACCCTTTCCTTTACCCTAGGCTGCTATCTCCTGTGTTCAAGGACTTCTAATATAATCAAATATCTCATTTTTTGGAGACCTGGCCATTATTTAACTTAAAATGGTTCTTAGACCCTGAATAGTAATGAGCGAGACTCCTGGTGAAGGCAGAAATATCTCCCTGATCAACTTAAATGAACCTTCCAAGTTGTAGAATTTGACTGCGGCATGAAACGTTTACCCATGAGACCAGCAGCCAGTCTGTTTGGCTTGGGGATTTAGTAGTAGAATCCAAGAATTCCAAGAGTTGATGACAGCCTCTAAGTCACCCCAGGGACCCATGCTAGGTCTTGGGGATGACAGGCACCCACCACCCTGAAGCCAAGGGAAACTGCTCCAGGGTTCCCTCCAGGAAGGGTTGCAATAAGCTTGGCAATTATATCATGTGAAGAGGAGGCCACATCCATGTCTCGGGAATAACTGATGTGGGATCCCATGAGCCAGCTCCCCTGTGAAGAGAGACCAAGCCCTGTGGGCTGCCAAGTGCAGCGTAGTTTCACGGTCTGCACCAGTGATAAAAGCTGCTGAGCAGTGACAAGAAACTGCAAGGACCAAAAACAGTATCAGTGGGGTGGGCAAAGGACAGCAGCCCAGCAAGATGGCAGTGCAGAGCTTCCTGGGCATCCATGCCGCTTTGTCATCTGCACGGCTGAACAGTTCTCAGGGCTTATCTGCTCCCCACATCTTACAAAGTCAGACCTCAGATTTCGGGGCAACTACCTGGAATGGGAGAAGGGTTCTTGAGAGTCAAGGGACCTGACACATTAGCTCCAATCCAATGGGTGGTGTGATGTGGTGAGTCTAGTCCCCTCCCTGGCTTAGATTTCATTAACTATGAAAAGAGGGTTTAACTGCACAACCAGTGGGTTCTCCTTTGTTCATCAGGTCTTTGCTAAGCCCTTCTCTTGCCTGGCTCTTGACTAGGTGCTGGGAATATAGTATAGCATGAGTAAAAAAATGGACATGGGCCTTTCTTCTCAGAGTTTAGAGGTTAGAGAAGAGAGCCAACAACCCCTAACCTATGTAATTACAGATCATGGTAAGTGCTGGGAAAAAGTAGCAGAGGATTCAGTTACACAAAGACTCTACTTCTTGCAGGCCTGCTACATGCCAGGCACTCTTCTTATGCTTGCATTAAAGTGTAGAGACGTCGCTAGTGGTCCAGTGGCTAAGACTCCTGTGTTCCCAAGGCAGGGTGCCCGGGTTCGATTCCTGGTTAGGGAACTACAATAGATCCCACATGCCACAACTAAGACCCAGCACAGCTAAATAAATAAATTAAAAGTTTGTTAAAAAAAAAAAAGACCCTAATGCTGGGAAAGATTGAAAGCAGGAGGAGAAGAGGGTGACAGAGGATGAGATGGTTGGATGGCATCATTGACTCAATGGACATGAGTTTCAATAAACTGCGGGAAATGGTGAAGGACAGGGAAGTCTGGTGTGCTGCTGCTGTCCATGGGGTCGCAAAGAGTCAGACACAACTGAGTGACTGAGCAACAGCTACCCAGAATTTTGGCTTTATTCATGTATATCAAAGCTAACAGATTGGGAGATGATTGCTGTTGAAAAGGTGATTTGTTAGTAATGGTTTTCAAGAGTAGGGCATCATGCCAAAGCATGCAGGGCCACATGGGGAAGTACTAGGGTGGTTAAGCAGGAAGAAAGCATGGGCTACAGCCTTTATTAGGGTTTGCTCAGAAACAATGCATGAGGCAGGGTTAGTGAGCACAGGGTTGGAGTGTTTGAAAATTTCAGTGGGCTCTTGACTATACAGGTGGCCCCTAGCTGTCCAGAACCTGGCCCAGGGTGACTCAGGACAAGGGAACATTACCTTGGTATGTAGGAGTTTGAGAAAGGAACTGGTTGGGGGTATGGGCTCTGGATTGGTGTGTATGCATATCAAAGTCATGGTCAATTGGTAGATGAATGGATAAAGAAGTTGTCGTACATATATACAATGGAATACTACTCAACCATAGAAAAGAACAAATTTGAGTTAGCTGTAGTGAGGTGGATGAACCTAGAGCCTATTATACAGAGTGAAGTAAGTCAGAAAGAGAAAAACAAATATCATATATTCGCACGTATGTTTTATTTGGACTGCAAGGAGATCAAATTGGGACTGCAAGGAAATCAAACCGGTCAATCCTAAGGAAGTAAGTGCTGAATATTCATTGGAAGGACTGATGCTGAGGCTGAAACTCCAATACTTTGGCCACCTAATGTGAAGAACTGACTCATTGGAAAAGACCCTAGTGCTGGGAAAGATTGAAAGCAGGAGGAGAAGGGGATGACAGAGGATGAAATGGTTGGGTGGCATCACTGATTCGATGGACATAAGTTTGAGCAAGCTCCAGGAGACTTTGATGGACAGGGAAGCCTAGCGTGCTGCAGTCCATGGGGTAGCAAAGAGTTAGACACGACTGAGCAACTGAACTGAATGCATATGTATGGAATCTAGAAAAATGATACTGATGAACCTATTTGCAAAGCAGGAATAGAGACACAGCAGGGAAAGGAGAGGATGAGATAAACTGAGAGAATAGCATTGAAACATATACATTACCATATATAAAATAGATAGCTAGTGGGAAACTGCTGTATAACACAGGAAGCTCGACCTGGTGCTCTGTGACAACCTAGATGGGTGGGATGGGGTGGCAGGTGGGAGGGAGGTTTAAGAGGGAGGGGACATATGTATGTACTTTGCTGTACTCAGTTGCTTCAGTCGTGTCCGACTCTTTGTGATCCCATCGACTGTAGCCCACCAGGCCCCGCCATCTGTGGGATTTTCCAGGCAAGAATACTGGAGTGGACTGCCATTTCTTCCTCCAGGGAACCGTCCTGATCCAGGGATCGAACCCACGGCTCCTGCGTCTCCTGCCCTGCAGGCAGATTCTTTACTGCTGAGCCACCAGGAAAGCCCAGGCATATGTAAACTTATGTTGACTGTTGTACAACAGAAACCAACACAATATGGTAAAGCAATTATCCTCCAATTTTAAAAAAGTCATGGTCAGAGGCAAGTTGTTCATAATTTCAAGGAATTAGCCAGCCCTGGTAGCAACGGTCCCTCCCCAGGTCCAAAGACCCCCAAGATGTCAAAGCATTATAAATTGTAGAAAATAAAAAACATGATTACATTTTTGTATTGACTTCTTAAATCCTCACAGCTGCCCTCCAAGGTTGCTAATGCCCTAATAGCATCAACCTCCTCATTTTACAGGGAAGGAAACTGAGGCATATGAGGACCCAGGGGTCCTCAGCTAGTCAGAGATGAGGTGGGATTGGAACCCAGGCATTCAGACCCCACAGTCTGCACTCCCAAGAGCCTTGTCCCTGGCCTCTGCATGAGAAAGGCCATGGTTTCCAGCCTTGTTGGGCACACTAAGATGTCACTTGTGGGACTTCCTGGTGACTCAGTGATTAGGACCCTGCTTCCACTGCAGGGGGCCTGGGTTCCATCCCTGGTCAGAGAACTAAGATCCTCTACGCTGCGTGGCATGGCCAAAAAATAGGGGGAAAAGGAAGAAGAATGACTTGTGACTTGTGAGCCAAGGTTCAAGGAGGCACCACCTGCCTCCTTCAAGGGTGAAGGATGCAGGGAGAAGTGGGTTTGGGAAGGCATTTCCCTCCTTAGGCCAATGTGGTGGCATGGAGTGGGCTGGCTGGAACCCCACTGACTGTGGATATTTTAAGCCTTCAGATGCCTGGCTTTCACTCCAGACTTATTGAACCAGAATCTCTGGGAAGTGATTTTTTTTAATAATTATATATTTTTAAAATTGAGTCACCAATTCAATGGACATGAACTTGGGCAAACTCTGGGAGATGGTGAGGGACAGGAAAGTCTGACATGCCTCAGTCCATGGGGTTGCACAGAGTTGGACACGACTTGGTGACTGAATAAAACAAACATTTTTTAATTGTGATATAACTCATAGCAAAATGCATAGATCTTAGGGATACAGTTTGAGGGGTTTTGACAAATGCTCAAATGAATTACATTCATGCCACTCACACCCGTATTGAGATACCAAGTATTTCCATCATCCTAGAAAATCTCTTTGGGCCCTTAACCCAGACTGCCCTCCTCCAGGCAACGCCTGTTCTCAGTTCTATCCATATAAATGAGTTTTGCCTATTCTAGAATTTCATATAAATGGGTCCTACGGTATGTATACGCTTATATCTGGCTGCTTTCACTTAGCAAAATATTTTGAGATTCATCCAAGTTGTGTGTTTCAACAGTTCATTCATTTTAGAACTGGAGAAGAGTAAATTGTGCAGATACACCGCGGTCGGTTTATCCGTTCTGCTACTGATGGACATTTGGATGGGCTCCAGTTGGGGCTATTTTGAATAAAGCTGCTGTGGATATTTGTATATAAGTAGTCTTTTGTGAAATTATGCTTTTGTTTCTCCTGGATGCGTATCTAGGACTGGAATGACTGGGTTACCCCTGGCTGATTCGTTGCAGCCACCTCACACTGACATCTGGAAACTCCAAACTGATCAACTCATGACTACAGTCCCCTTCAGACCAAATCCTACTGATTCTATTTCAGCTCAAAAGTGGCATTTGCAGTTGTTACCTTTTTATTTATAGTAGTAAAATATCTGTAACATAACATTTACCATTTTAACCATTCTTATGTGTACAGTTCAGTGGCATTAAGTACATACCTTCACATTGTTATGCAACCATCAACCACTGCCCATCTCCAGAACATTTTCTTCTCAAACCTAAATTCTGTCCCCATTAAACACTATCTTCCCTCCTCTCTTCCCTTAGCCCCCCGTAATCACTATTCTGCTTTCTGTCCCTGTGAATATTAACCACTCTAAGTACTTCAAATAAGTGGATCCGTACAATATTTGTCCTTTTGTGACTGACTACAACCATAATGTCTTTAAGGTTCATTCACAGTGTCACATGTATCAGAATTCCTTCCCTTTTTAAGGCTGAATGATATTTCTTTGTGTGTATATACCACATTTTGTTGTTATATATATATTTTTAATTGTTTTTAAGATTCTTTTTTAATGGGGACCATTTTTAAAGTCTTTTTGACTTTGTCACAATACAGTTTCTGTTTTATGTTTGGATTTTTTTGGCCTTGAGGCATGTGAGATTTTAGCTCCCTGACCAGGGGTTGAACCCATACCCCCTGCATTGGAAGGCAAAGTCTAAACACCCCCTGCATTGGAAGGCAAAATCTTAACCCCTGGACCACCATAGAAGTTCTTATATACATTTAGTGAAAAAAAAAAATTCATTTTTTAAAAGATTTTTTTAAGGAATGTACAATTCCCTAACTCTAAAACTATAAATTCCTCACCCCGGATGTGTTTGGCTATGTTAATGCTTATGATATTCAAGACCAGGAGATCTCAAAATGCAGACAACTCAACACAGGGTGTATGTCACACTTGTTTTTATCATAAAAGATAAGATGCATACAGAGTATCAGCAGCTCCACCAACAGCACCTGGTCTCTCTCATTTGAACTGGTTTCTTTAAGTCCATTAAAATCCTCTGTCCATTTCTTTTTCCAGAACTGTTCATACCAGAATCTGAAAAGCAGATCTCTTTGTTTATATTTCCCTTGGCTGTTTTAAAACCCTGTTTGTCACATCTGACATCCTGCAAGTTTCCTATCAGATATGAGAGCAAGAGCCTGCTGAATGCATGATGGGAGGGAAAATGTGAGCTGAAAGCCGTATAGGCTCTGACCCTAGCACCTTCCCGGGAACTGGAAACGGGCAGTGTCTCAGTGGTTCCTGCAAGTTTCCTATCAGATATGAGAGCAAGAGCCTGCTGAATGCATGATGGGAGAGAAAATGTGAGCTGAAAGCCGTATAGGCTCTGACCCTAGCACCTTCCCGGGAACTGGAAACGGACAGTGTCTCAGTGGCAGGAATGAACCTGAGAAAAACAGGCTGAGTTCAATTGCCTGGGCATTGAGTCACTCCACGTGTGCAGAGATACAGTAATGACCACAATTAAAACCCTGTCACCGCTATTGGACAGTTATGGCCTCGCCCAGGGAAGATGCATAGGTCAAACACACCAATTAGATTACTGTAATGGGATATTAAAGCAGAGATGTGAAGCTAAGATTTCTCACCCATGCTGCATCCAGGGGATACTTCTCAGCTGTTGGACTGCAACTCATGTTGCCATTAGGCTCTCTTCGACCCTTCAAGGAGCACCGACCATCCTCTCCTTTCAGCCTCCACTGTTTCCAGTACATTTCCATTACTCTAGCATCCCTGGCACAGTGTTGACATGTAGGAAGCACTCAGTAATCATTTGTCAAAGAAATGTGTGAAGAATGAGTAATATGTGTTCATCACCTGTTTGTTAACCTCACCAAGCCTGTTAGCTACTTCATAGCAGGGATGGTCTTATCTTCTCCCAGCTCCAGTTCATTGTCTTGCACACAGTAGGTCCTCAGGAACGGTTCTCCAGGCTGCCTTGGAAATACAGGGCCTGTCCTGTTGTATGCTAGTTATTTGTGTGTCTGTGTGCTGCCTCCTGCCCTGCATCTTCTACTCCACTAAGGCAGTTCTTTATAATTCTTTGGATCTCCCCAGCATCTAGCACATACCTGGCACATAGCAGGAGCTCCATAAAATACATACTATCATTGAGTAATATTTGAGCAGCAATTCCACTTTTCTCACCCATTGGAGTATTTGTTCATTGGCTGTGCTGGGTCTTTGTTGCTCTGCGCAGGCTCTCTCTAGCCACCACAGTCAGGGGCTTCTCTTTTTACAGAGAATGGGCTCAGTAGTTGTGGTGCATGGGCTTAGTTGCCTTGTAGCATGTGGGATCTTCCGAGACCGGGGATCAAACTTGTATCCCCTGCATTGGCAGACAGATTCTCAACCATTGGACCAGGGAAGTCCCCATTGGAGTACTTATATTTCTTTTGAAATATGATTAGAGTTGTATTCTGTTCAGCACCTGTCTATCCCATTTCAGTCCAGAATAGAATGAGTGGACCTGTCCTGCGCCTCATCTGAGCAGGTTATAACTTGAGTATTGAGGTAGGGTTTGGCCTCATATAAGCTCCTGGGAGCTTTTCCTATCATCTTTGTAAGCTTGGCATGTTTCTTTGTTGTTGAGCGTTTTAGTGGACACAGAAGAACCAGGAAGCCCAACCTTAAGAGGCTGGCTTTGCAAGTGGGTCTCTTGGAATCAGTGTTGGAATCATGGGTGGAGGGAACTTGATGGTCCAGGTTGGACAGACTAGCTTGATCCCAACTCTGCTACTTACCAGCTCTTCTGCCTCGAGGCCAAGCTGTTCCACAGGTGAGCAAGCTCCAGTTTTCCCATCTGTAAAATGGGGATAAATTGTATCCACTGTACAGTAATGCAAGGACTGGATGGTAAGCTTTAGTTTCTTTTTGCTACTGTATCAAATTACCATCAACTCTGCAGCTTAAAAAAACCAACACATATTTATTCTGTTATAGTTCTGGAGGTTGGAAGCCTGGAATGAGTCTGAGGGGGCTAAACTCATGGTATCAACAGCTGATTCCTTCTAGAGGCTCCAGGAGAGAACCCATTTCCTTACCTTTTCTAGCTCCTGGAGGTTGCCTGCATTCCCTGGCTCGTGGTGCCTCCCTCCATCCTCAAAGCCAGCATCTTCGTTTTCTGATTGTGCTTCCCATAGCTTCTGTTGTCACATGGCCTGCTTCCTGTCTCTTAAAAAGACTTTCATTACTGGATCAGGCCCAGCTGGATCAGCCAGAATCATCTCTCCATCTCCAGATCCTTAACTTAGTCACATCTGCAGTATCTCTTTTACCATCAAAGTGAGATATACACAGGTTCTGGGGATTAGCATTAGGACATCACTGAGGGCTATTATTCAGCCCCCCACAGACAGGGTTGTGTATATGGTGACCTTTATATAACTAAAGCACCACACTGCCCTGTTTGCTCCATTCCCAGAGCAAGGCTTGTATCTGAGAGTGTTATAGTTTGGGTTTTTGCAAAAGTAAACTGAGCCTAGGATTCAGGAAAAAATAGTTTATCTGAGAGGTGGGAAGACACCAGAAGGGCTTCAGAAAAATGAGACATGAAAGAGGAGGCAGCCACGCAAGCAAGGGTGTGCTTCTAAGCCAGGTGCTACTGTGGGAGACAGGAATTTGAACCTGCTGGAGAAACGAGAAGCCCATGCAGAACCTGCCTCAGGGTTATCCAGCCCTACAGGTGAGGGGGCTGGGGTCTTTATACACCAGCTCCCATCTGTCCTTGCTGTCAGAATTTCCATTGTTCTATGGCACCCGCTGTGCAAGTGGCAAAGTGAGCTCCAGCAGAGAGAGGAGGTCCTCAGGCAGAGAACTGAAGACAGGGGCAGTGGGAAGTAAGGCCAGAGCACACCCATGTGCTCAGGGCAAGGGCGCGTGGGCAGAGCAACTGACTGCTTTCCACTGAGATACGGAGCCTCTGCATGGCCGGCAGTTCCTTGACCACCCTGCCAGGGCCCCTTGTCTCCCAACAGCCAAGTCCTTTGCTTGCTAAGAGCCACTTGTGGTTATTGCAAAACCTGTTTATGCCTCTTGTACACATATTCAATGAAACTAAGGTAAAGACTTGTTGGGAGTAAATTGCTTTTCAAAAATGCTGTTCAGGGGCTTCCCTGGCAGTCCAATGGTTAAGACACTGCTCTTCCACTGCAGGGGCACAGGTTCAACCCTTGGTCGGGGAACTAAGATCCCACATGTTGCACAGCTAAATAAATAAATAATTGCAGTTCAATTAGATGTGGTCAAGATAGCTATAGATGGTGGTAGAGAGAAAGAACCACAAAATTCCAGAAGAGGTCGTTGTTTCTCCCTTTAAAGAAGCTGCAGTTGGAAATCATCACTGATGAGTTACAGGTGGCTCTGTGTGTGCACCTGTGTGTATTCTATTCTCTTAAGTCCATGAGGTAGGTATGATTCCCATTTTATAGATTATGGGTGGAGAAACTAAGACCAAAATACTCCAAGGCCCGGATGTTAGTAACAGAACCGTACTCCTTGCCCCCCTTAGAGGCCTCATCAGAATTTCCAGCATACCCACCTCAGTCTGACCACTTTCATAGAACTGACACCATCCCACATCGCTAGGAAAGACTCTGCTGCTGCTGCTAAGTCACTTCAGTCATGTCCGACTCTGTGCAGCCTCATAGACAGCAGCTCACCAGGCTCCTCCGTCCATGGGATTTTCCAAGCAAGAGTACTGGAGTGGAGTGCCATTGCCTTCTCCAAGGAAAGACTCTAGGCAACCCTTTCTCCACCCTCCCCCAATCTGGGAGCTTCCTTCATGGACAAAGAAGGATGATCTCTTTATTCCATCTTTTCATTCTGTTTTTAATCTTTTGGCTGTGCCCCATGGCATGTGGGATCTTAGTTTCTTGACCAGGGATCCAACCTGTGCTGCCTGTGTTGGCAGTGTGGCCTCTTAACCACTGGACCACCAGGGAGGTCCCCCACCTTTTCTTAAGTTCTTTTGATGTTAATGAACTTCTACTGCTTCTTAATAGACTATGGGAAACACCCCCCAGATCGTAAAAAAGTCAGCCTTACTGTCACCTTCTTCCCGTCAAAGATGACCTAGCAGCAATTCTGGGTGGTCTGTCTCTGCTTTGCCTGATATCAGGGTGCAGCAGAAGGCTGGGAGAAAAGGCCTTGATGCTGGCCTTGGCTTTTTATGGAGACCTCATGGGGTCACTAAGAATCGGATACGACTGAGCGACTTGACTTTCACTTTTCACTTTCATGCATTGGAGAAGGAAATGGCAACCCACTCTAGTGTTCTTGCCTGGAGAATCCCAGGGACGGGGGAGCCTGGTGGGCTGCGGTCTATGGGGTCACACAGAGTCGGACACGACTGAAGTGACTTAGCAGCAGCAGCAGCTAGGTCTGGGACTGTGATGGCAACAGCAATGAACCTCAACAGACCCTCAGTCCTGGGGTCTGCACGGCCCAGGACTGCTGTCTTACCTGTGAGTGCCTGAGCCTAGGCTCCATCTGGGATTCCGTTTGTGGGGAGGAAAAGCCTTTGCTGAAGCAGAGCTTATTAACCAAGCCACCAGCACTCTCAGCTGGCTGAGTTCTTCTTCCATTTTATGTGGAATTCCTGGCAGACGTGACTCGGGAACAGAACCCCCGCCAAGAGAACTCGTTCGCTAAGAGGTACCCAGAGACCTATCAATAGATGAATCTGGGGTGTGTGTCATGCTGCTCTGATAAGGCAGTCCTTGCTCTCCTCCAAATGGAACATTGATCAACTCACACTGTGATTACCAGCATCCCAAGTAGCTTTGCTTATTTTCACTGAGGTTTGATTTGCTGGTTTTTAGGGGAAGTCTCAGTTGGCTAGTTGATGGCTCTGGTAACCCCTTCAGTATCAAAATGGGAGTCTTAAAATATTGAAAATAATCTAAGTGTCCAACAACAGTGAAAGCAAAAGTTATTTAGTTGTGTCCGACTCTTTGCAACCCCATGAGCTATACAGTCCATGGAATTCTCCAGGCCAGAATACTGGAGTGGGAAGCCTTTCCCTTCTCCAGGAAATCTTCTAAGCCAGTTAAATAACTCATAAGGTATTTGTGTAGAATGATACTGCAAAGGTATTTGTGTGGTACAATACTTCAAAGCAACTACAAATTATGCTGTAAAAGAAAAAAAAATGGCAGCCTTTTATGAGGCTGGATTGGAGAAGGCATGGACCACATTCAGATAACCTTTATTGAGTGCCTGATATGGTGAGGCCTTGGAGAGGTACCAGGGCATAGAGCTAGGACATAACTGGTGGACAAGAGATGAGTCAGCAGGCATGTTGTAAGTGCTACAAGGGAAGTCAGTATAGAGACCTGTAGGAGGGTAGATAGTTTCTCCAGCTCTGGGTATGGGCTTAGGGCATAGTAATGATACCCATAAGAGGTGACACGGGAGCTGAGTTGGGAGGGATGAGTCTAGATTAGCCAAGTGGAGAAGATGAAAAGGGTGCTCTGGGCTGTCTGGGCAAAAGCAGTTGTTGTTTGGTCACTCAGTCCTGTCTGACTCTTTGCACCCCATGGACTGTAGCCCACCAGGCTCCTCTGTCCATGGAATTTCCCAGGCAAGAATACTGGAGTGGGTTGCCATTTCTTTCTCCAGGGGATCTTCCCGACCCAGGGATCAAACCCCATGTCTCTTGCATTGGCAGGCAGATTCCTTACCACTGAGTCACCTGGGAAGCGCCCAAAAGAGAGAGGCCAGAACAAAACGGCATATGAGAACTTTGGGGAGTTTGCTGTGGCCAGGATGTAGGACTGAAGTGGGGGAAGAGCAGTCTGGAGATGCAGACAAATTCCAGCCAGTGAGGCCTTTGGATCTTGCCAAGAAGCTGAGTTTTGACCGTGGAAATAGTCAATCGCTGTATCTGCTTTTTTTATAGCATAAAACTCAGCAGCAAGTAGGAGTCGAGGGACCTGCATGATTTATCTGTGTAATAATGAGTCATATTTTAGGAGATTTCTATGCATTTTCATGGGGCTTAAGTTGATAGGCAAATTCTGCTCTTCAGTTTTAATTATGCAAACTCAAGAGGCAAGAGTTTTTCTCTTCATTTTCAGCGAGGAGACTGGAGTCTGGGCACTGGCCCCCTACCAGTGACTAGTGCTGGAGTTCTTCAGCTCCCCTGCTTCATGGGGGCCAGGGACTTGACGTCCTGCCGCTGATATTGGCATGCACTGACCCGGCCCGGATCGTCCCCCATTCTTATCTCTTTTCTCCAGATCCTTTGTTGTTACTCTGTCCCCCTTCCTTCTGCTTTTGCTGGTCTTCATAGCCAGCTTCTGGCACCAGATTTGTGCATGCGTGCCTGTGTGCTCAGCTTTGTCCACCTCTTTGGGACCTTATGCACTGTACCCACCAGACTCCTCTGTCCATGGGGTTCTCTAGGAAAGAGTAACTGGAGTGGGTTGCCATTTCCTCCTCCAGGGGATTTTCCCGACCCAGGGATCGAACCTGTGACTCCTTGCATTGGCGGGCAGATTATTGAACACTGAACCACGTGAGAAGCCCTCTAGTGTTACTCTGTCCCCCTTCCTTCTGCTTTTGCTGGTCTTCATAGCCAGCTTCTGGCACCAGATTTGTGCATGCGTGCCTGTGTGCTCAGCTTTGTCCACCTCTTTGGGACCTTATGCACTGTACCCACCAGACTCCTCTGTCCATGGGGTTCTCTAGGAAAGAGTAACTGGAGTGGGTTGCCATTTCCTCCTCCAGGGGATTTTCCCGACCCAGGGATCGAACCTGTGACTCCTTGCATTGGCGGGCAGATTATTGAACACTGAACCACGTGAGAAGCCCTCTAGCACTGAATGGACTGGCTCATAGACACACTGCTCATTCATCAAGCAGCTGTCTCTAGCTGATCTGTCCAGGAGAGGGCACTAGACTGTGTCTGGTTCTGGCCGCAGTACCCGGGGCACTTTCCCTCCCTGGGCCTTTGTCATCATTTATTAAAAGAAATTGTTGAACTAGACAGACTCTCAAGTTCTTTTAGAGGCCATGTGTCCTGTTCGCCACTGTGCCCCTCAGTGCCAGGCACAGAGCAGGTGCTTGGTATGAACTATAGAATGAATGCCCAAAGAACCTACCACGTGCCAGGCAGCATCTGCCCCTGGGCAAACATCAAGGAGAGAAACCAAGGGAGACATTGTCGTCCAGCCTTTCTACCTCTAATAGTAGAAATCAATGTGGAAGTGAATAATTAGAATGTGATCCAAGAAGGTGTAAAACATAAGGAAGGAGAAAATCCTGTGGCAGCAGGAGAGGGCTGCTCTGTGGAATTCTTTTAGTCCATTTCATCTCAGTAGAGGACTCTCAGCAAATGAAGGAAACCCAGCAGGATTGCCTACAGTGGGGCATCGCCAAGGGTACCAGACATTCAAGTGTCCATCGTCACCCCATCCGTGGATGTAGTTACCTGTTATTCCAGTTGCACAGAGTAGCACGTATTAAGCACAAATTCCCTTTTGCAACTGAGATGACAAATTTGGAGAAGATAATACTTTGTTTTAAAAAAAAAATAAAGCCGGGGGCGGGCCAAGGAAACCAGTGGCAGTGCGGGTCGCTGAGGTTTGCGGCCACCACAGGACCATCTGTCGGTCCGTCCGTCTGTCCCCCTGCTCTCCCAGCCATGGCCGCGCCCCGCATCCTGCTGCCCTTGCTGTTGCTGCTCCCGGCGCCCGAGGGAGCCCAGAGTCAGCCGTGTATGACTTCTCCCGGGCGCAAGGTTGACCATTTGATCTGTCCTGATTTCTGCTGCGGCCGCTGTTATGACCAGTACTGTTGCTCGGATATGTCGAAGCAGGTTGATTGGACAGACAAAGATTGCCGTGCTCCGGAGGCCAACACGTGGAACTTCCCTACCCAGGGATAGAACCCATGTCCTCTCCCATGGAAGCCTGCAGTCAACTCCTGGACCACCAGGGAAGTCGCTAGACCTTTCGATGATGCCCATTCTGACTGGTGTGAGGCGATACCTTGTTGTAGTTTTGATTTGTATTTCTCTATGACGTTGAACATCTTTTCATGTGCTTTTTGGCTATCTGTATGTCTTCTTTAGAGAAATGTAGAATTTTTTTCATGGTTATCTAAAAAAATATTATACAGTTTTAAAGGTTACTTTCCATTATAGTTATTACAAAATATTGGCTGTATTCCCCATGTTGTACAATACAACCTTGAGCCTATCTTCCATCCAATAGTTTGTACTCCCACGCTTCCACCTCTCCCATCTCCCCACTGGTAACTACTACTTTGTTCCTTTGTATATGTGAGTCCGCTTCTCTTCTGCTGTATTCTCTAGTTTGTTGTATTTTTAGACTCCACATATAAGTGATATCTTACAGTGTTTGACTTTCTTTGACTTATTTCACTTAGCATAATGCTGTCCAAGTCCATCCATGGTATCGTAAATGGCAAAATTTCATTCTTTTATGGGTGAGATGGCACCCCACTCTAGTACTCTTGCCTGGAAAATCCCATGGACGGAGGAGCCTGGTAGGCTGCAGTCCATGGGGTCGCAAAGAGCCGGACATGACTGAGCGACTTCACTTTCACTTTCACTTTCATGCATTGGAGAAGGAAATGGCAACCCACTCCAGTGTTCTTGCCTGGAGAATCCCAGGGACGGGGGAGCCTGGTGGGCTGCCGTCGCTGGGGTCACACAGAGTTGGACACGACTGAAGCGACTTGGCAGCAGCAGCAGTATTCCATTGTGTACATGTATGTGTGCACACACACCTGTATACACACACCACATCTTCATCCATTCCTCTGTGGATAGACACTATTTGCTTCTATACCTTAGCAATTGTAAATAATGCTGCTATGAACGTGTGTGTATCTTTTTAAATTAGTGTTTTGGTTTTTTTTTTTTTTTGATGTATACCCAGGAGTGAAATTGCTGGGTCATATGTTAGTTCTCTTTTCAGGGTTTTTGTTCACTTGTTTTGGCTATGCCGAGTAGCATGCAAGATCTTAGATCCCCAACCAGGGGTAGAACCCCAGCCCTTGGCAGTGAGAGCCCAGAGTCGTAGCCTCTAGACTGCCAGGGAATTCCCTATTTTGAATTTTGTGAGAAACCTCCATATTGTTTACCACAGTGCCTACACCAATTCACATTCCCAGCAATAGGGCCAAAGAGTTCCCTTTTCTCCATATCCTTGCCAATATTTTTTATTTGTGTTCTCTTTGATGATAGCTGTCTGGGTTGATAAGAGGCGATGTCATTGTGGTTTTGATTTGCATTTCCCAAAGACAGTATTTTAATTGTCTTTTTTGCCTTTATCAGTATCTTTATTTTCTCTTCCTTCATGTTTAAGTTTCATCTGGGATATGTTCCTTCTACCTTTCATACAGGTAGACTGGTGTCAAGTTTTCTTGGCTTCTGTTTGTTTGAAAATGTCTTTGTTTTACATTCCTTCTTAAAGGATATTTTTCCTGGTATGAACTAATAGGTTGGAAGGTATAAACTTTCAGCAGAGTTCAGCATTTTGAAGCTTTGTTCCATGGTCTTCTAACATCTGTTGTTTCTGTTGAGAAATCAGATAATGGTTTTATTATTGCTTCTTTGCCAGTAGCATGTCTTTTCTCTAATTTTTAAGTTTTTTCGCTTCATGTTTGGTTTTTACGTTTTACTGTAATGTACCTAGGTATGTTTTTCTTTGAATTTTTGCTGCTTGGGGCTTACGATATTTCTGAAATCTGGTTTGGTTTTTTGTTTGTTTTCTGCCAGATTTGGAAAATTTGCAGCCATTATCTTTTTTTTGTTTTATCATTTTTGCTAGGAGAAAAATAATTTTAATAGCATGCATACCTCTTTTTAAAGATTGCTTCTACTCCATTCTCACATTTCTTCCTCTGGGACTTTAATTACACATATGTAAGACCTTTTATTTGAGAGTCCCTTGGACTGCAAGGAGATCCAACCAGTCCATTCTAAAGGAGATCAGTCCTGGGTGTTCTTTGGAAAGAATGATGCTAAAGCTGAAACTCCAGTATTTTGGCCACCTCATGCGAAGAGTTGACTCATTGGAAAAGACCCTGATGCTGGGAGGGTTTGCAGGCAGGAGGAGAAGGGGACGACCGAGGATGAGATGGCTGGACAGCGTCACTGACTCGATGGACGTGAGTATGAGTGAACTCCGGGAGTTGGTGATGGACAGGGAGGCCTGGCGTGCTGTGATTCATGGGATCACAAAGAGTTGGACACAAGTGCACAACTGAACTGAACTGAAGACCTTTTCTACAACTGTTTTTCATATTTTACCTACTGTCTTCTGTATGTACATTTACCATCTTTTTGTGTCTCTAGGCTTTAGTGTATATACATTTGTTTGGGTTTGTCTTCTAGTTGATTGATTATATTTTGAGCTGTCTAATAAATTACTGATTTTTGCATGAAAAAAAAATAATAAATAAAAATTTAAAAAAGCCAAGTCTATATCAGTTATATCTCATTTTTTTAAGTGCCAGTGAGCATTTATAGGTAAAACTGTCCTCAGTCATCTGTATGAGATTTTGTGAGACTTACCACAAAAGTGAGGTAAGGGTTGTGAGGGCTGCTTAGGACCTGGCCCGTGATATGATTCCCATCCTAGGGGAGTGGGAGCCCCTCCCCTCTTCTCTTCTGTCAGGTTTTGTTGGAGCATGGGTGCTTTACAGTGCTGTGTCAGCTCTGCTGCTCAGCAAAGTCAGTGAGATGCACATGCACATGTGCTGCTGCTGTTCAGCTGCTCAGCCATGTCTGACTCTTTGTGACCCTATGGACGCAGCACACCAGTCTGCGCGCTTCCCTGTTCTTCTCTGTCTCCCAGAGTTGGCTCAAACTCATGCCCATTGAATCGATGATGCCATCCAACATCTCATCCCTTGTTGTCCCCTTCTCTCTTTGCCCTCAGTCTTTCCCAGCATCAGGGTCTTTTCCAGTGAGTTAGCTCTTTGCGTCACATGGCCGAAGTATTGGAATTCAACTTCAGCATTAGTCCTTCCAATGAATATTCAGAGTTGATTTCCTTTCGGATTGATTGGTTTGATCATCTTGCAGTCCAAGGGACTCTCAAGAGTCTTCGCCAGCACCACAGTTAGAAAGCATCAGTTCTTCTTTATAGTCCAACTCTCACATCTGTACATGACTACTGGAAAAACCATAGCTTTGTACGGACTTTTGTTGGCAAAGTGTTATCTTTGCTTTTTAATATGCTGTCTTTATCATAGCTTTTCTTCGATATACATATAGCCCCTCTTTTAGATTTCCTTTCCATTTAGATCACCACAAAGCACTAAGTAGAGTTCCCTGTACTATATAGTAGGTTCTTATTAATTATCTATTTTATCCATAGTAGTGTATATATGCCAATCCAAATCTCCCAATCCATCCCACCACTCCTCTTCCCCACTCTGATATCTGTATTGTTCTCTACGTAGGTGTCTCTGTTTCTACTTTGCAAATAAGTTTCCTCATCCCCTCCAGTGTAAAGGCTCCTCCATGAGCTCAGCTCTTGGGTGAGGTTTGGGCAAAGCTCCTGGAGGATGTTAAGAGCATAGAAACACTTTCTGGCCCAGCAAATACTAGCCCTCAGAGTGCCTGTGTTTCAAGGGGTGGGGGTTGTAGGTAGTAGATGGATAAAGTGGGAGAGGGCGCTCTGCCTAGAATACTGCTCCATAGGACTCTGTCGATCCTACTGGAAGAACCAGGAGTTAATTTCCCAGTGAAAACCTAAAATAGCCAAGAGGAGAAAGGTGCAGGGCCCTCGCAGCAGCCAGAGCCCAGAGCATCATCCAAGCCCACCTCACCAGATGGCAAGGAGCAGGGAATCCAGAAGAGCCCACTTCTTCAGAGCTGGTTAGACCTCAGCAGGAATGTGCTAGAGCTTCAGTTCGCAGCGTTCAGCCTGTCCTGGGGCAGAGGGCATGGAGAGACTCTTAGATGTCGGAAGCCCCTCCCAGAGCAGCTAGTGCGAAACAAATGCTCCTTGCAGAGCCAGGCGCGAAAGAACAGTATTTCACGGGGTTATTCTCATTCAACTGAGTGAACCGTCGTCACAGTGCCTGCAGGGCTTCTCCCTGGGAAACAGACTAGCAGGGTTGCAGAGGCGTCCTCTTCAGTGAAAGAAAGTGAAAGTCCAACTGTTTGCAACCCCTTGGACTGTAGCCTGCCAGGCTCCTCTGTCCATGGGATTTACCAGGCGAGAATACGGGAGTGGGTTGCCATGCCCTTCTGCAGGGAATCTTCCTGACCCAGGGATCAAACCCATGTCTCCTGCATCACAGGGGGATTCTTTACTGTCTGAACCACCAGAGAAGAACTGTTGACAAAGTCCATTTTCAAAGCTGGAAGGGATTGCAGGATGGTGGAGACCCTGCTCAGTGGTGGCAGGAAGTTCCCTTTCTGGCCAAAGCAACCTGCCGCCTGCACACCGTCACTTCCTACTGCGGGTAGCTGGCTGCCCTCTGTGAGTGAATGAGGACAGCTACACGGTTCAGCCCGAGGCTGTAGTGCTCGCGCTTTCAGCCTGCATCAGGAATTTTGCATTTCTCAGGTCCGCTGGGTCTTTTCCTTGTCTTCCCTTGCGCAAGTGCTTGTCGTAGAAAAATATATAATTATTAGAGAGCCCCTGGGTTGAGTTCCCTGAGTCATACAGCAAATTCCCACTGGCTATCTTTTTTACATAGGGCAGTGTATGTTTCCATGTTAGTCTCTCCGTACATCCCACCCTCTCCTTCCTCCCCGCCAACCATGTCCATAAGTCTATTCTCTATGTTTGTATCTCCATTGTTGCCCTGCAAATAATTTCATCAGTACCATCTTTTTAGATGCTATATATGTGTGTTAGTATTTGTTTTTTTCTTGCTGATTTACTTCACGCTGTATTATAGGCTCTAGGTTCAAGAGGGAGGGGACATAGGTATGGCTGGTTGACGTTGATGTTTGGTAGAAACCAACCCAACACTGTAAAGCAGTTATGCTTTGATTAAAAATAAATAAATTAAAGAGGAAAAAAAAACGTATACTTGGTACAGTCCCACATGGCAGTGAACCTGAGACAGCTGGCCGGCTGGTGTTTTTCCTTGGGAACCCAGGGCTGAAAGAGTCCATGAAGCAGAAGTAGACATCAGGGAAAGAGGGGGTACCCCCCATTTAGGAATTTGTGTTGAAGACTGATGGGAAGTTCTCCCGACAGACTCCTTGTTGTCACCAAAGCCAGTCATGGCTCCAGTGACTGACTTGGGGTGGCAGCAGCTCCTGCAGATGTTAGAGAGTTTCCCTGCACGCTCTTTCTCCTTCGCTGGTTCTTTTGCTTCAAAGAAAGGAAAGTCACACTCTGGGTTGGGGCACAGCCTAACCATGAGAAACGAATCCTGCTTCCCAAGCAAACCCAAAGCCCTTTCTTAACAAGACAGTTCGCTTTTATTTAGACTCCTGTCATACGCCAGCTATGCCCGCATGCGTAGTCCGTCATATTCTACTCTTTGCAACCCCAAGGACCGTAACCCGCCAGGCTCCTCTGTCCATGGGACTGTCCAGGCAAGAATACTGGAGTGAGTTGCCATTTTCTCCCCCAGGGCATCTTCCCAACCCAGGGATTGAACGTCTCCTGTATTGCAGGCAGGTTCTTTACCACTGAGCTACCTGGGAAGCCCACGCCAGCCATAAAACCTCTTTAATAACTTCTCTTAGACAGGACTCCAATATCTGAAATTCATTCAAGACGGCACACTCCGGAGGCTGCACTGTGCTTCATCTTATTTTTATATAATTACGTTCCCCCCATGCAGGGTGTGCACCGTGATTTACAGGGATGTCGGGATACCTGATTATTATTCCTCACTCCTGATCCATTATTATTCTTCCTAATTTTGCAAAGTCATTTGCTGGATAAGGCCATTTTGAAAACAAATGCACATTTTAATAGCTAATATTGAATTTACATATATATCTCAGGTGTCCAGGGATAATGATGTAGCAATTAAAGGCAGAGATTTAATTTTTATTCGTGACTAGGGATTACTCTGCTGATAGAACAAGCACTGGCTCTGATATTTAACTGAATTTTAACTTTTTTAGAGCTTTGGAGATTTTGACTATTGATGATATTGATGAACAGTCTGGTCCTTCCAAAATTTCAGGAAAAGAAACTCTCCTGATTTTGCACTTTACACTAGGTGTCTCAGAAATGTGGCCATTTTGTTAAATACGCTCACAATTTACTGATGAGTGTACCAAGCATAGTGTAAGTTTATAAGATATATATTATACTATGTAATCATATAAGGTATACTATGTATTATGTTGTGCTACCCGGGTGGCACTCACCGTAAAGAACCCGCCTGCCAATGCAGGAAACATAAGAGATGTGGGTTCAATCCCTGGTTGAGGAAGATCCCTTAGAGGAGGGCATGGCAACCCACTCCAGTATTCTTATCTGGAAAATCCTATAGACAGAGGAGCCTGGTGGGCTACAGACTATAGGGTCACAGAGTTGGACATGACTGAGGTGACTTAGCATATACACATACATGTGTTATGTATACACATATATATAAGTTCATACTTATGTATATACATATATAAGTGTATACTATGATCCCATATATATGTGAGTGTACACAAGCATATAAACTATACAAATGTAGGTAGATATACACATTATATATATAGTATATATATAGTTATATGTATATATATTTTATGAGTACTGTATTGTATATATATATACATAGTATATTTATGCACATAGTATGTGTGTGTATTCTTTCTTCCAGACATCTATCAGTGCATATATAGAGGAATAAGTACAAGTATTAGCAGAGGTTAACTCTGGGTTTATGCGGTTTTGCTGTCTTCCACCCAGTTGTTTATTCTGTTTCTGGAGGGCCCACCATGAGATGAGCCAGGTGGGAAGAAAGTGCTTATCCAGACCACCTGAGTAGGGAGTAGGGCCCATCACAGTTTGTCTGTCAGTTCCTTATTCGGGTGTGGACATCAGTTTGACCAGTTTCGATCTTATCAAAGATCTTAAAAGGGAATGGAGAGATATCATGTAGTTAGATCACAAAATAATGACCCTTGACTTTGACTTTGGTGTCTGAAAGCTCTGTGTTAATTAGGGAGGTTAAGTGGACATCAGTTTGACCAGTTTGGATCTTATCAAAGATCTTAAAAGGGAATGGAGAGATATCATGTAGTTAGATCACAAAATAATGACCCTTGACTGACTTTTGTGTCTGAAAGCTCTGTGTTGATTAGGGAGGTTAATTGGGGATGATCTGTCTTCCCCTCTCCGAAGGACAGTTTTCTTCAAGCTTTTTTGATACTTGGATAGGACAGGAGAACGATCTACCTCCCTACCATCTCCTCCTGATAAAATAACTGCACAAGGAAAACGTAGCGTATAAGCTTGATGTCAGTCTTGGCAGTGATTGTCTAGATTTGACACCCAAAGCTCAGGAGACAAAAGCTCAAACAAATAAGTGGGACTACATCAAACTAAAAGGTTCCTACACAGCAAAGGAAACAATCAGCAAAATGAAAAGGCAGCCTATTGAATGGGAGAAAATATTTGCAAACCATATATCTGATAAGGGGTTGATATTCAAAATATGTAAAGAACTCACACAGCTCAATAATAAAAAATCAAATAATCTTATTAAAAATTTGGCAAAGTACTTGAATAGACATTTTTCCAAAGAAGACAAATGGCCAACGGGAACATGTAAAGATGCTCAACACCACTAAATGGGGAAATGCAAATCAAAATCTCAGTGAGATATCACCTCACACCTGTTAGGACTACTGTTATCAAAAAGTCAAAAGATAATTGTTGGCAAGGATGTGGAGAGAAAGGAACACTTTGTACACTGCTGGTGGAAAGGTAAATTGGTACAGCCACTATGGAAACCAGTATAGGGGTTCCTCAAAAAATTAAAAATTGAGCTACCGTATGATCCAGCAATCCCACTTCTGGGTATACATCCAAAGGAAATAAAATCACTATCTGGAGATGATATTTGCACCCTCAAGTTCATCCCAGCATTGTTCATAACAGCCAAGATATGAAAACAATGGAAATATCTGTTGACGGATGGATAAAGAAAATATGATATACAGTGGAATATTGTTCAACCTTGAAAAAGAAGAGAATCCTGCCATTTCTGACAACATGGATAAAACTGGAGGCATTATGCCAAATGAAATAAGAGACAGAGGAAGACAAATGCCATATGGTATCGCTTATATATGCAGAGGGAGTGGAATCTACAGTGACAAAGAATAGAACGGTGGTGACCAGCGAATGGGGCAGAAGGAAATGGAAAGATGCTGCTCAAAGTGTACAAACTCAGTTATAAATTGAAAAAGTTCTGGAGGCCTAGTGTATAGTACGGTGACTAAAGGTAATAATACTGTGCTGGATACTCAAAAGTTGCTAGGACAGTTTATCTCAAGTGTCTTCACCATAAAGAAATAACTGTATGAGATGAAGGACATGTGAATTAGCTCGATTGTGGTAATCACTTCAAACTGATGTATATCAAAACATCATCTTGTAAACCTTAAATATCTATAGTTTTGTCACTCATACCTCAATAAAGTAGGGGGAAAGGCCACTTTCTCTGTGAGGGAGGCAGTCGTTTTTCCTCACAAAGGGATACTAAGGGAAGGATAGAGTGAATCATTCCTTCCACCAGGAAGCAAGGAGGCCACACTGTCCTCAGCCTAAAAGTCAGGATTATAAACCACTCTTCATTCAGCAGACCACATGGAGAGTCATCATCTCTGGGTCCCGTCTGTGTGCTGAGAACCACCACTCGGAAAAGGAGTATCCTAGTTAGAGAATGAAACTCTTAAATCTATAGGTGCTGAACTTATCATCTTGTGTTATTTTAACCTGAAGTGAGGTGAAGTGTTAGTTGCTTAGTCCTGTCCATTTTAACCTGAACTTGGACCCAAAGCACATTCATGGGGTATGCCTGCCTGAACATAGGACCCAGCCACTGCTGGCATAGAAGCTTAGACTGTCTTTGTTTAAACAACCTGCTCCATCACCCTTACCTTGAATTACCCTACTGCTGCTGCTGCTAAGTTGCTTCAGTCTGTCTGACTCTGTGCGACCCCATAGATGGCAGCCCACCAGGCTCCACCATCCCTGGGATTCTCCAGGCAAGAACACTGGAGTGGGTTGCCATTTCCTTCTGTAATGCATGAAAGTGAAAAGTGAAAGTGAAATCACTGAGTCGTGTGCAACTCTCAGCAGCCCCATGGACTGCAGCCTACCAGGCTCCTCCGTCCATGGGATTTTCCAGGCAAGAGTACTGGAGTGGGGTGCCATTGCCTTCTCCATGAATTACCCTCTTCCCCCGTAAATCTGTTTATGTGCAGGATGTGTGACAAGATTCAGTTCTTGTCACTTGGCATTCAGTGGAGTCCATCATTGTCCCTTAATTTTCTGAGACACTTTGTTTTTCTTGAGTATTTCAACCCAAGTCCAGAAGTATGTCCCAAGAAAGGAGCCAGATATCTATTTGTAGACACAATGTGTTGAGCTGTGCTTGCTATCCAGGTGCTCAGCTTGGTTCCCCATTAAAAAGACCCAACTGGAGCATTGTACTAGTGTGCAGAGGGTCCTGGAGAACTAGCCCCATGCTGCGACGCTAATGGTCTGCAGTTAATGGAGAAGATTTAAAATGTAGCACACAGGCTAAGCGTGATTTAACTCGAGGCAGGAGCGTGGCTTTAGCACCAAGCTAGGAGGAGATGGGCTATTAATCCTTTTGACATCCCCTTTGAATAGCATCATATTTCAATCCTGTTAAGCTGTGGGGCCATTGTTTATCGGTCTCTCTCCGAAAGCAGGACCTCTGTTGTGCTGAAGCTGCAAAACATTGCCCAGGTCTGTGCCTTTAAGATGCCAGTTGGGTTCAGCCTGCTAGCTGACCCCTTCCACCAACCTCAACAGCTCTGAAATAAACTCCAGCAGCACCCAGCTGCCTCTGTTCTCCCATCTGTCACTGACCAAGAAAGGGGTCAGCGGGCCTGGTACCCTTTACTTGGAATGTTGAGAAAAGAAAGAAGAAAAACCACATCAGGAAAAAAGGGGAAAAAAAGGAAAAGGGAGGTGGTCAGGCATGCTGAAGAACCCAGAATTCCAGTTAATGATGGCCCCCGTGCCTTTGCTCTTCCTGTTCTGATCTCTCCAGCTGCAGTGTTCATTCATTTGTTTAGTCTTTCATCAAACGTTTATTGAGCACCTCTAAAGTGTACTGTGAGAGCTGGACTAAAGAAAACTGAGCACGGGAAGAATTGATGCTTTTGAACCATGGTATTGGAGAAGACTCTTGAGAATCCCTTGGACTGCAAGGAAATCCAACCAGTCAGTCCTAAAGGAAATGAGTCCTGAATATTCATTGGAAGGACTGATGCTGAAGCTGAAACTCCAATACTTTGGCCACCGGATGCGAAGAACTGACTCTTTGGAAAAGACCCTGATGTTGGGAAAGATTGAAGGCAGAGGAGAAGGGGATGACAGAGGATGAGATGGTTGGATGGCATCACCGACTCAATGGACATGAGTCTGAGTAAGCTCTGTGAGTTGGTGAAGGAAAGAGAAGCCTGGCGTGCTGCAGTCCATGGGGTTGCAAAGAGTCGAACTTGACTGAGCTGACACTGGGCTTGGGGACACCCCAGCAGATGTACACGGTTCCCATATGACTGCTCCATCATTGCCCAGTGCAATACCAAGGGGCAGAACTCCCTTCTGTACTGTCAGGAGGATGGTCACTCGCCCACAGGCTGCCCTCTGCCCATGTGGTTAAAGGATTACAGGAGAAGAATGCAGAGAGCAAGGGGTCCAGACACCTGTGGAATGACACCTCTTTCCCTGGCCTATGCCCACATCTTGTGCGAAACTCACTCCACAGATTGGAATTGTTAAGGGGGCTGTAACCCCCTAAATTAGCTACCACACATGCACTGATACTGTTTGGCCAGTAAGTCATGTCCAACCCTTTTGTAATCCCACGGACTGTAGCCCACCAGGCTCCTCTGCCCATGGGATTCTCCAGGCAAGAATGTTGGAGCAGGTTGCTATTTCTTTCTCCAGGGGATTTTCCTGAGCCAGGGATGGAACCCATATCTCCTGCTTGGCAGGCAGGTTCTTTACCACTGAGTCACCTGGGAAGCCCATACATGCATTGATAACTTATACAAGAGCTCTGAGCCTGAAATTTTGCTTAGGCATCTTGCTTGTTTTACTGAATACAGTTTAAAAAACCTTTTAAAAGATGTGTTAATACACAACATGTTATACATAATTCAGTTTTCCTTTAGCTATTAGTTTTGCAGGCACAGTACTTTTAATTGCTACCATTGCTGGGCTAGCCCCCGCCATGTGAACCTGAGACCTCAGAGGGTCTGAGGACCCTTCCCTCACCTCCTTCCTCCTCATATCAATGTCTGAACCCTGTATTCAAAGTACTGATGAGTGCTGTCCCATGTGCCAAACTCTGTGCTCGGAAAAGCAGGAAGAACGTGAATAAAGCAGCATTTATCCCAGGGAGTTCTCAGCCATGAACAGGGAATTATTATACAGTGTGCTAAAGGGTTTGTATAGGGAATTAGTGGCATCAGCAGCCTGGGGGCACTGGGGAAATGATGCAGGCATTTTAGACAGAGGAGAAGCGAGAGCCTGGTGAGAAGGGAGGGAACTGTGTGATGTGAAGTGGGTCAATGCTGCTGAGTTTAAAGGAATAAGCAGAAGTGGCATGGACAAGCCAGGTCATGCAGGACCTTACATATCATACCAGAGAGATGGGTGGAAGATTCCATGAACAGGGACTTTTATGACCAGGTGGTCTAATGGTTAAGACTCTGTGTTCCCAGTGCAGGGGGCCTGGGTTCAATCCCTGGTCAGGCAACTAGCTCCCACATGCCACAACTAAAAGTCCGCATACCATGACTAGAACATCTCGTATACCACAGCCAGGACCTGGTGTGGTCAAATAAGTACTTATAAAAATACTGTATTAAAAAGGGGGCTTCCCAGGTGGCTAAGTGGTTAAGAATCTGCCTGCAATGCAGGAGACTTGGGAGACGTGGGTTCGATCCCTGAATCAGGAAGACCCCCTGGAGAAGGAAATGGCAACCTACTCCAGTATTCTTGCCCAAAGAGTCTCATGGACAGAAGGAACCTGGCAGGCTGCTGTCCGTAGGGGTGGCAAAGAGTCAGGTGTGACTGAACATTCATGTACATGCATATGTATTTTTTTTTAAATACCATGAACAAAGAGTGGGCAAGTGAGGACTTTGGCAACAAAGTAGTGCTTCGTGCCCATGGCATCCTCTTGGGATTGGTTTTGCCAATTACTTTGTCAGTGGTTCTCAAATTTGAACATGCTTCAGAATCATCTAGAGGATTTGATAAGCCCAGAAGGCTGGGTCCCACCTCCAGAGTTTCTAATGCCACATGTCTGGGGCAGGACTAAGAATCAGCTTCTCTAACAAGCTCCCAGGCAAGGTCCAGATCCTGCTGGCCGAGGGTCCATACTCTGAGAAGCACAGCTTCATGAGGTCAACCAGGGGAAGCGGTGGGCCCTGACACCAGCAAGGAAGAGGGAAGAGGCCAGGAGCCACGTCAGAGCAGCTGCCCACAGACAGAGTGTCTGTCCTCAGGTTCACACTCTTGGTCCCAAGTGATAATTCCCCAGATTCATCCAGCTCGTCTTGGCAACAGCTATGTTAAGGAGACAGTGACCTCCTTTTCGTAACTGTATATAACTTGAGTGCCTCTGGAAACACTTCCCTTTGTGTTTCTAATCTTCTCTGTCCTCTTGGAGAGTACACGCTGCATCTTGAAGCCCGCTTCCTCACTGGTTTACAGCCTCTCACGGCTTTCTGGTCACCTTAGGTCGCATCATCCGAACAAAGCAGTTTCACAGCCTAAATGCCTCTCCTTAGTCTTCCTCCCACCCTCAAAGTTCATGATCCATCAAACACTTCTGCTCATTGGAAGTGCTGGTATAAAGGAGCCTGGAGACAAAGCTCTTATTTGATAAAAGGAAGCCGCACTCCACACTTTGAAATGTTCTTTTTTTTCTTTCTTTCTAGTTATTTATTTTTAGAAGCAGCATTTTTTTTTAAAAAACACTGAAAACATTTTGTACTGGGGCATAGCTGATTAACAATGCTGTGGTAGTTTCAGGCGAACAACAAAGGGACTCAGCCATACATATACAAGTAGTTTTGTTATGTTGCGACCACGGTCTTACTCAGCCATGCTGCCCCGGGATGATGCCTTCTGGGCTAGGCCACTGCCTGCCACCTGCCTTTCCTTCCATTCTGTTTCCTGCCATACCCCATTCTACTATGTTTCTCTCCAAAGGACCCAGCAAGGAGACAGGCTGCTTCCCGGAGCCCAGAGCCATCGAAAAAATGGAAAAATGGAGGTCAATAAAGCAGAGTTGCCAAAGAACCCAGCCCCTCTTCTCTGGAGTGGGAGGAGAGGCTTCTCCAAAATCCTCCCCAGAGACAGTTGTGAGTCTCCCATTCATGATACCTGCGGAACAGCTGGGAATCTCAGTCAGCAAAATCAGGCCCACTTCTTGGACACATTAGGAAGATTCTCCAGTAGCACAGGTGTGCGTGCGTGCTAAGTCACTTCAGTTGTGTCTGACTCTCTGTGACCCTATTGACTGTAGCCCGTCAGGCTCCTCTGTCCATGGGATTCTCCAGGCAAAAATACTGCAGTGGGTTGCCATACCCTCCTCCAGGGGATCTTCTCAACCGAGGGATCGAACCCGCGTCTCCAGTCTCCTGCCATGGCAGGCAGGTTCTTTACCACTAGCACCACCTGGGAAGCCCCTCCTATAGCACATCCATTTCCAATTTCAGCTTCCAGCCCCATTGAGCCAGAGTAGTGGAAATGTGCCATCAGTCCATTCAGGTGGGGGCGGGAGA
>SJYC01011749.1:0-97051 GCA_006408675.1 Madoqua kirkii | reverse complement strand
GAGGTGCCCGCGGGTGGGGGCCAGGGTGGGGGTGGAGGTGGCAGGGGCATCTGCTCCTGCTGCCATCTGTGCACCCGGACATCTGCTGAGCCCTCCGTCATCCCATCTGGCCTTCGGCCGGGAGCCACCAGCTGCTGCTGAGCTGTCCCTCAGGGCAGGCGGCTGGCATGCTGCGCCCAGGCTGTCCCCCTGCTTCTGGAGGTAATTCCGCTTTCCCACCCATGGGGCTTCCGCAGGCTCATTCCCAGGGCCGGCCCAAGTGTTATCTTCTCCACAAAGTGGTCCAGGGTTCCCCCTTGGGCGTTTTTCTTGATCCTTGGGAGAACTTCTATTAGCAACAGCACTCAGCATGAGCTGTCCTGCTCAGAATCTGTTCAGTGGATTTGCCTCTGCTGTGAAAAAGTACCCTCTAGGGGCCAGGACCCGCCTGGCGAAAGAATGGGCAGGGTTGGCTAAATTAAAATGCAAAGAATGTTCACACACCTGGAGATGGCAAGCCCCAATCCTGGTAGGAATCCTGATAGGAAATAGGAAACAAGCCCAATTATCTCCCATGTGTATGTGCGTTCGGTTGCTTTAGTTGCACCTAACTCTGCAACCCTAGATTGTAGCCCACCAGAGCCCCTGAGAAAAAGAAAATGGGCGAGAGCTTCTGAACTCACGAGGACATAAGGAATCGTCAGCTGGAGCTGCAGTGCAGCCCTGTTCGTCTCTGCTCTGACCACAGCACACACATGGAGAGAAAGCCCCAGCACAGGACTCTCGGACGTCCCTCAGCAGGACAGAGGTAGAACCCTAACTCCCGCGGAGGTTCCTGGCTGAAGGTCTAGGTCGTGAAATCCCTGATGGACAGTAGGAGACGGTGGTTTAGCTGACCCCTGGAGAGCTGTTCTCCGTGGTCAACTTGAGAGACAGAGATGGGGGCTTCCCTGCTGGTCCAGTGGTTAAGACTCTGTGTTTCCACTGCAGAGAAAGTGGGTTTGATCCCTTGTTCCACCTGCCACATGGTCTGGCCACAGAAAAAAGGAAGGATGACCTTACAGATTTCAGGCTGGGCCCAGGAAGACCTGGGTTGCTCTTGGACCCCAAGCGTTGAAGGCCCACATTTTTAGTGGGAAGCGTTGTCCCTCCCTGGCCCTCCCCAGTTAGCTTGAGGCTTCAAAGGGCTTATTGTCAGGCCTCTGTCCATTTCAACAAATATATGCATTGTGCCTGACCCTATGCCTGGCCAAGGGAATAGGGTAGGGGAAAAAACAGGCTGATGGCTATTCTCTGGAGCCTAGTGGGGAAGGGGTGTGCCATCCAAAACTTAGCAGCAAATAAATAACCCGGTTGTAGGTTGTAAAAGCTACAACAACAATAAAAACAGGCAATATGAGGAAAAGCGATGATGGGCAGGAAAGCTGGTTTACAACAGGCAGTAGCAAAGTCTTCTTTGAGGAAGTACTAAGCGGGGAGCCAGTCAGCAGTGTGCTGGTAAATGCTTACCAATCCTGTCTCTCTCTCTCTTTTTTTTTAAAGAGCACTGACTAATAATTTACCAGCTTCCATGGTACAGTTACTCCCACCATGGCCGATTTTGAGTTGATGTCATGAAGAGATATGCACAGTCAGCTCTAGTGAGCTGGTGTGTGCCGTGCAAAGATCTGGAGAATAAGCAGTCCAGGCAGAGGAGACAGCAGATACAAAGGCCCTGAGGCAGGAATAAGAATGGTGTTCAAGGAGCAGAAAGATCAGTGTGCTCTGGTCATAGGGAGCCAAGGGTAGGAAGGGTTATGCTGGAAAGAGGCCAGTAGGGCCTTGTGGGCCACAGGAAGGCATTAAGGTTGGAAAGAGTCTTTGGAAACCATCAGTGGCAATGCCAGTTCCTGGGATGGCGCTGCCAGCAATATCATGGACAACGGCAACAGTGGTAAGACAGCATGATGAGGACGAGAAGGACCTGCCCAAGTCATTCTTGATAAGAGTCAGAGACCCTGCTCACAGCCCCAGTTCAGTTCCTCTCCTCCTAGTGTCTGATGGAGGCATTTGTTTACTACTTAAGAGGACTGGCTGTTTCAGCTGGAAAATATGTATATATATATATTGCTGTGACTAATGTGTTCGCACACCCACCCTCTGCTTGCAAATGTCACTGGGATGGAGGTTGAGCACCTGCGTCTGGCTCACATCCGAAAAAGCAACAGCCCGACTCACCAGGGGCAGGGAGAACGGCGGAAGAGTGCGACACAGTGGCTTCCTCCCACCTGCCTCTCCCCTATTTTAAGAGTCCGGCCGAGGGGCCAGCAAGGGACCAGCGAAAAGGGAAAGAACAGTACTTAGCTCCTAGCAAGGCATCAGCCCCTCTAAGAAGTGAGTCCAGATCTGGGTTGGGGATGCCTGCTTGACAGTTCTGCCTGCTGTCCCCTCTCTCCACCAGAAGCCTCCGCCGACTCAGAGGAGCCGGGCAACAACGCGCTGGCTTCAAAGGGAAATGTGTTGTGGTGGAGAAGCCAGAGGAGGTTTCAATTAAGGCTGCTGATTTATTTATTGGACTTTTCAAAAGACGCTTCCCCTTCCCCCGTGCCCTCTGGGCCTTGGTATATAATTTAAAACATGTATCATTAGTATAATTTTTAAAAAGTATCCTCCAGGCCCACTCTACCAGGATCCATGCTTCGACGAGAGAGGCCGTAGAAGAAGGTGGTTGTCTTGCCCACCCCTCCACCCATCTCAGGACAGTTCCATCCCTTCCTGGCTGTCCCTCCAGCTGCAGGAGAGCATCTCTGCACACCCCGCCCCACCCCCACTGCATCTTAGCATCGCTGCCTCCCGACATGTCGGGTGCCCTGGGTGTGTCTCCCCGCTCCCCTCCCTGGACTGTGGGCCCCGCTACCCTGCTGTTTTTTATGCTGCAGCATATTCTGGCCTCTGGTCGATTCTCCCGTATGAACAGATGGGTCTGCTGTCTGCTTATTCATCACCAGTGCTCCTAGTACAAGACTGAGGAAGAGGAGAAATGTGAAGGGGAGGAGGGGCCGTGTCCTCTACTTGCCATTTCTCTTTGGGTCCTCAGTTTGGTGTTTTTAAAAGGTTCTGAGGCTTCGGCAGCTCAGGAGGTTGAGGAAGAAAACTGTTTCAAGGGGGTCTGAACTTAGGAAATTTTCAGAGGGCTCAACAGTTTCTAGGATGCTCTGAAATTGTTTGCAAAATTTTGAGTGTGGATTATTTTTCATCAAGAAGGTTGAATGTAAAGCAATTTCCTTCAATAAAAAATAAATTAAAAGACAAAAAAGAAATTATGAAAAAAAAAGAAAGCTGATAGATTGTATCTCATTCACAAAGGGTTTTGTGGTTTTATGGCTCCTAAAAGGTAAAAAATAAAATATCAAAGGTATAGGATGCCCCCTGACTGACCAAACAAGATGAAAACAAAAATTTTCACACAATTACAAGAGTTCCATGCACTCCCCCATGAAGTCCCATCCCCAGCCCCCAATTTATTTGTCTCAGAGCTGGAGTTGGAAAGGTGTATATCGTGGGTGAGGCCCCCCTACCTCTTACCTCTTAGTTTTCTGTTTGGTACTCTTTGCTTTTTGAGGGTCCCCTACAACACACTGTTTTAAGTAAAATGTAAAATAGCTCTGGGGGTCCGCTGAGGCATTTAGCCTATGCTTTTGGTCTGTACCCTCCTTCTAGCATCCCTTGTTCTTACTGTTTCATCTTTCTTCACTCAAGAATGAGAAAAATAGGAATTTACACCTAAAATTCTTCACTCACACATTACTCCCTCACACACATGTGAAAGTTTGTTTGGCAGTTTTTTGCTTACTGTTTTCTAGATATTTATTCTGTTAAGCAAACAGTGCTGCTGACCCTTTATATGGAAGGAAATATCCAGAGTAGGGAAGAAGTGCTCCCCATCCCAACCACCACAAGCATCCTGTAACCCCCATGGGTCCGAGACACTGGGTCCCTGTGGACAAAGTCCTAGAACTTTCATCCTGCCGTGAAGGCAAGCAAGTACCACATCGTTGGAAGGACAAGTGAGTCAGGCCAACTTGGTATGGTCATTGGTATCACCAAAGCCCTGGCATCATTACAGACTCATGGGGTCGCAAAGAGTTGGACATGACTTAGTAACTCACCACTTACACTTTGGGGGTTTCCTTGATGGCTCAGACAGTAAAGAATCTGCCTGCAGTGCAGGAGACCCAAGTTCATTCCCTGGGTTGGGAAGATCCCCTGGAGAAGGGAATGGAAACCCACTCCAGTATTCTTGCCTGGAGAATTCCATGGACAGAGGAGCCTGGTGGGCCACAGTCTACGGGGTCATAAAGAGTCAGACACGACTGAGTGACTAACACTTTCACTTTAGTGAAATCTAGCTAGTCCTCTGCAAAGCTGAGAAGTGTGTCCATGGGGCCATGGGGAGTGTTTGACCACGTCTTGTAGGAAGCAAGGTGAGACCTAAGGCTTCATGCCCTCTAGGTCATGGCTTCATGTGCTTTTCTTTGGGTTAGAGAGTCTCTACATCCTACAGAGACTGGAGGTATTTTTCCATCTTCTTCTCCAGGTTTTTCTCTATGCTTGTCCCCTGCTCTCTGCCACGAGAGGAGACCTGTACAGATGACGTCAGTGAGTTCTGCACACAGAGGGTCCCAGTAGGAGCTCAGATGGAGAAGGAGGGCGAGGTCAGAGCATTCACTGGACTCACTCCTTCCCCAGGTTGTCACCTTGGGCCTAGGCCATATCCCTGCACCAAAGGTCCCTGCAAGGCCGCTTCCATTGGTCTGTATCCACAGCTGGTTACTGTCCATGGCCCCAGTTCCTGCTCTGTCCTGCGTGGCTTCTGGCTTCTATATTGGTTTGCTTGAGCTGCCTTAACAGAGCACAGCAGACTAGAGGCTCAAACCACAGAACCCTGTTATCCCACGGCCTGGAGGCTGAAGGTCCAGCGTGTTTGTTTCTTCTGAGGCTCCCACCTTGGCGTACGCCTGCCCCAGTGCCTGTCCCCCTCTTCCAAGGAGAGCAATCATATTGGATCGGGACCCCCACCCAGTGGCCTTATTTTAACTTGATCACCTCTTTAAAGACCTTATCTCCAAGCTGGTCACATTCACAGGTACTGGGGGTTGGGGCTTCAACACAGGAATTTGAGGGTACACAATTCACCTCATCACACCTTTATTAGTTTGTGCTTTGGGCTGTTTCTGGTAGAAATTTGTGCCAGATCACCTACTTGTCTCCTCTGCAAGCCCAGGAATTGGAATTATAGTGTATAAACTGGGACCAAGTTCTGCATGGAGCCAGCAAACCCCTGCTCACATGAAGCCCCCACGCTTCGCCTCTCTTTGGGACCATGCTCTTCTCTTTGGTAACTTCTGAAGCCACAGCTTGCATGGTGTTTTCTAAAGCAGAAGCCCGCAACCTTTTTGGCCCCAGGGACCAGCTGTATGGCAGAGTTTTTCCATGGACCAGGCCTAGGGGATGGTTTTGGGCTGATACAAGTGGATTACATCTATTGTACACTTTATTTCTATTGTTATTATGTCAGCTCCACTTCAGATCATCAGACGTTAGATCCCAGAGGTTGGGGACCCCTGTTGTAAAGTCACACCCCTGACCCAGCCCCCCAACAAGTGATTCTCAAACCAGTGCACGCTGATGCCAGAGAAGCTTTGCCTGAGCATCACCAAGCTGTGACTGGTGTATATTCCTGTGACAGCTGAAGATGCAGCCTGTGATGGTGAGGTCTGTCAGGTACAATGGGGAGCATGGGACACAGCTCCAGGTAGGTGAGAGGAAAGGGCCTGGCTTGCCGTGACCAGATGAGAACTTTGCATTTAGAGGTAATGAGTAGGTACCTATGAGGATATGAGGTGGTTACAGTTCTGCTCCAGCTACAGCAAGCGGGGATGGGCCAGAAAGCACAGATTGCAATAACCGTGGAGGCAGTGTCCGGCCATCTGGGGTACTGAGAAACAGTCCCTATCCTGAGATCTACGCCGGGCCATTCCATGGGCTTCCTGGTGTTTGAAGTCTCTTGTCCAGAATTCTCCAAGCCCACTTGATAGTGGTATCGCTCTTCCTTTAAAGTCTGTATTTCCTTTCATTCACAAACGTAACCCCCCAGCTCACCCCATCACACTATTGATGAGCCTAGGGATTTGTTTTTATTATTTTTTAGTGTTCTGGCATCATCAGCTGCCACTTTGGATGCTTTGCAAACTCTGAGAATTTGTTCCAAAGCCCCCTGTTCTTTTGTATTTGTTTGTTTATCCTGTAAATTATCAGGAAACTTAGACCATATGTTTCTGATTCATTGATGCCAGAGTCATCAGCATTTTGAGTAGTTGTTTGAAGTCTGTAAAGGTTTTATGTCTCTGGTTTGTGTCCCTCTTTAATTAAATGCAGTTCATCCAACACTTAGGAGCCCCACATGCCAAGTACTGGAAATGCAGGGAAAAGTGAAACACAGACCCTTCCTTCATGGAACTTGCAGCATGAACCTCCCTGCCACGAGCTGATGAAATGAAATCAGGGTGCTAAGTGTTCATTTTCAATCTCCAGGTCCGTGTGTGAGAGCAATTTCCAGATCCCGCCACCATGGCCTTTGCTTTTCCTCACCATCTCAGGCCTTTGGATTTCTTCTTCCAGCTGGAGTCACTTCAGCAATGCATCCCAGAAGGCGTGATTCATCCTGTTTGAAGCCTTTTCACTGCTACCCCCCGAACACCTGGTTGTGCCTTTCCATCGATGTGTAGACCTAAGCACCAAAGTTTGTTTCTGTGCCCGTGGTGCAATCAGGTTGAGGATTTCTGATTCTGAAGTTCTGGGAGGAGAGTTCTAAGGAATTCTGGCAGATAGTGGGACTTCCCTAGTGGCTCAGATGATAAAGAATCTACCAGCAAAGCAGGAGACCCAGGTTTGATCCCTGAGTCAGGAAGATCCCCTGGAAAAGGAAATGGCAATATATTCCAGTACTCTTGACTGGAGAATCCCATGGACAGAGGAGCCTGGTGGGCTACAGTCTATGGAGTCGTAGAGAGTCAGACACAACTGAGCGATTAGCACACACACATACCCATCCAGAAATAGTGAAGGACAGAGAAGCCTGTCACACTGCAGTCCATGGGGTGGCAAAGAGTCGGACACAACGAGCGACTGAACAACAATGGGAACCAGTGACATTCGGCTTTGCTGATTCTGTTTCACAGACTCAGAGTCTGATCCTGACCAAGAAGCTGATTTAGAGCCTACTCTCCTGGGTCCCTGTTAATTTCATCAAAGCACAAAAACTTTCTTCCTTTAATTATCACATGGGGGATATTAAGATCTTGTTTTCGTAAGTAATTCCCATGGACTTGTCTTTCCATCCTAAACGTGCCAAGTATCTGGTTAAGAATTGTATAAGGTTGGCATCAGGAGGTTTTCGCACAGTCACCACTCTGAGCCACATAAAGGTCTTCTTAGAGACCCTGATCCGTGGAGCAGAGGGTGCCCGCAGCTCTGAGCACCACAGCAGCACTCGTGTGCTCCAGCCACATGTTTGCGAATAGCACCGTCCAATCAGTAGCAACTGGTTCTCACCCTGCGGTGTCTCCTTTTGCCTGAGGGGCGTTCAGCTGGTGGCAGCCAATGTGTTCATTTCAAGGCGTTTGCTTGGGGAAGCGAGGAGGGTGGTTGTTCTGCGAAGTTGCCCATCTGTAGGCTGTCATCAGACTTTTTGTTTGTTTGCTTGTTTTGTGTTTTTATCATATTGTTGGCCTCACCAGGCCCTTAAGTTTAGAGCCACTTTTTGAGCACTGAAGTAAGCGAGCTCATGAGCATCTCATTTGCCAGAGCTGTGTTTTTCCCCTGTATCCAGAGTCCCTGGCTTGGGCAGTGGGCAGTGGGGTGTGCTAGGGGATGACCCTGGTGATGGTGATGATGAAGCTGAAGGTGTCAGATACTGTTTTTGTTTTTCTGAGGGTTTAGCATTGCTTCAGGGGCTTCCCAAGTGACACAGTGGTAAAGAATCTGCCTGCAAGGCAGGAGACCTGGGTTCTCCCCCTGGGTTAGGAAGATCTCCTGGAGACCGGAATGGCAACCCACTCCAGTATTCTTGCCTGGAAAATCCCATGGACAGAAGAACCTGGCAGTCCACAGTCCATGGGGTTGCAAACAGTCAGACTTGACTGAGCACACACGAGATAGCATTTCACCAGGAACCAGGGCAGGTGACCTACCTGCCTCTTCTCATTGAATCTTAACAGCCACCCGAGGAGGTGAGGTTCCATCACTGCCTTGTTGCACAGATGAATCAGATGGCTCAGATACTCCATGATCTTCCCAAGGGCACTTGCCAGTGGATGGGAAGCTGAGATTCAAACTCACGTGAGTCTCACTCTGGAGCCCAAATTCTAGCCTTGAATTCTGAAACAAAAGACCACATTCCTGACATGCAAAATGTTTGTCCTTCCAGTTCTTTTTCTTCCCTGTTGAGCGATTAGCACACACACATACCCATCCAGAAATAGTGAAGGACAGAGAAGCCTGTCACACTGCAGTCCATGGGGTGGCAAAGAGTCGGACACAACGAGCGACTGAACAACAATGGGAACCAGTGACATTCGGCTTTGCTGATTCTGTTTCACAGACTCAGAGTCTGATCCTGACCAAGAAGCTGATTTAGAGCCTACTCTCCTGGGTCCCTGTTAATTTCATCAAAGCACAAAAACTTTCTTCCTTTAATTATCACATGGGGGATATTAAGATCTTGTTTTCGTAAGTAATTCCCATGGACTTGTCTTTCCATCCTAAACGTGCCAAGTATCTGGTTAAGAATTGTATAAGGTTGGCATCAGGAGGTTTTCGCACAGTCACCACTCTGAGCCACATAAAGGTCTTCTTAGAGACCCTGATCCGTGGAGCAGAGGGTGCCCGCAGCTCTGAGCACTCACAGCAGCACTCGTGTGCTCCAGCCACATGTTTGCGAATAGCACCGTCCAATCAGTAGCAACTGGTTCTCACCCTGCGGTGTCTCCTTTTGCCTGAGGGGCGTTCAGCTGGTGGCAGCCAATGTGTTCATTTCAAGGCGTTTGCTTGGGGAAGCGAGGAGGGTGGTTGTTCTGAGAAGTTGCCCATCTGTAGGCTGTCATCAGACTTTTTGTTTGTTTGCTTGTTTTGTGTTTTTATCATATTGTTGGCCTCACCAGGCCCTTAAGTTTAGAGCCACTTTTTGAGCACTGAAGTAAGCGAGCTCATGAGCATCTCATTTGCCAGAGCTGTGTTTTTCCCCTGTATCCAGAGTCCCTGGCTTGGGCAGTGGGCAGTGGGGTGTGCTAGGGGATGACCCTGGTGATGGTGATGATGAAGCTGAAGGTGTCAGATACTGTTTTTGTTTTTCTGAGGGTTTAGCATTGCTTCAGGGGCTTCCCAAGTGACACAGTGGTAAAGAATCTGCCTGCAAGGCAGGAGACCTGGGTTCTCCCCCTGGGTTAGGAAGATCTCCTGGAGACCGGAATGGCAACCCACTCCAGTATTCTTGCCTGGAAAATCCCATGGACAGAAGAACCTGGCAGTCCACAGTCCATGGGGTTGCAAACAGTCAGACTTGACTGAGCACACACGAGATAGCATTTGACCAGGAACCAGGGCAGGTGACCTACCTGCCTCTTCTCATTGAATCTTAACAGCCACCCGAGGAGGTGAGGTTCCATCACTGCCTTGTTGCACAGATGAATCAGATGGCTCAGATACTCCATGATCTTCCCAAGGGCACTTGCCAGTGGATGGGAAGCTGAGATTCAAACTCACGTGAGTCTCACTCTGGAGCCCAAATTCTAGCCTTGAATTCTGAAACAAAAGACCACATTCCTGACATGCAAAATGTTTGTCCTTCCAGTTCTTTTTCTTCCCTGTCCAAGGGCATATATGAGGAAGGATGCATTGAAACCAGCCTTTATGAGCCACCATGAGGAGCCTGGTGGGCCAGAGTCTGTGGGGTCACAAAGAGTGAGACACGACTGAGTGCACACACACATGCACACGCACACACACACACACGCACACATACACACACATTGAACTCCTGACTCAGAGCCATGAACACTTGGACTAAAAAGTCCCATCAGCTCTGTAGATATGGTTCTTGGCCTGCCCGTGCCACCAGTGGCCAAATCCTCAGGGGAGAGGGGGGCAAAGTGCCCCCTAAAAGGACCCAGTACTCCTTTTGGAAGCAGGAGCTGCACCAAACAGCCCACCAAGGAAAGTCATTCAGCTGGCCCAGCAGTGAGAAGAACTAAGGCTGGGCCTTCCTATGGGGAAATATCTGAGAGGCTCCTGCTTCTAGGACACTGTCATGAAGAGGGGACAGTGTTAAGGAATGCCATTTCCATCCTTCCCAACTAATAGAAGCAAATTAGACAGAAGGTCAGCTGGAAAATGAGCTCATGTGTATTAGTGTCTTTCAGGTGCTGAAGTCACTGTCATATGCAATTTATTAACGTTTCTTATTTCCTGAGATAGGTTTTCTGCTCTGCAGTTTACACATGAGGAACATAGGGTTCAGAGAGGTGAAGACAATTCCCTAAAACTGAATAGGGAGTAAGAGATGGAATGAGGATTCGATCCAGGGAAAGTGTCAGGACTTCACATCACTCTCGCCGCTGTGCATGTGGCACCTGCAGGCCTTACTGTGTCAGAGATCACATGTTATACACTGTAAAATCATCCCCTCCACTAATTCATACCGTGTCCCAGGCTCCAAAGACAGAGAACATGCCAGAGATGGCCTCTGCCCTCATGGAAGTAACACTGAAGAGAGAGACAGTAAATAATGACACGCTGCACAGTCAACTGCTTATTCACAGCTGCAGTAAGTGCCACCAAAGAGAAGGCTGGGTGTCTGAGAGTATGTTCATGATTTACCCACACCTCCCTGTCTCTGTTGCTGGTACCCTGGTCCCAGCCAACATCTATCTCTCCTGGGGTTCTGCAGTCCCTGAACGGGTCTCTCCACTTCTACTCTGGCCAATCAGAGGGATCTCCTAAACTTAAATCTGATCACATCACTGCTCTGCTCAAACCCCTCAGAAGCTCCCACCCCAGTTAGAGAAGAACTCGAAGTCTTTCCGTGGTCCACAGGCCCGACCTCACTCTCCCTCCTCCTCCTCTTCCCTCTTAGCCACGGTGCTGGAGCTTAACCGCACTACCTCCTGTTGGCTATTTCCCGCACCCCTAAGGTGGTTCCACCTCTGGGCCTTTGCACTGGCTGGCCGATCTGCCTCAGGAACCCCTTTCCCCTGGCATTGGCATGGACTGACCCCCACTTTCTCCAGGGCTCTGAAGACCAGCGTTCTATTATGGTTGCCCCACCCTCCCTGTCTCCTTTATCCTACTGCTTTTTTCTTTTTTTAAAAAATTTTTATGTGTTTCTTTTTGGCTGTGCTGGGGCTTCGTTTCTGCACACAGGCTTTCTCCACTGTAGTGACTGGGGCTACTCTCTAGTTGCGGCGCACAGGCTCCTCCCTGCGATGGCTCCTCTTATTGGGGAGCACGGGCTCTAGTGCACGGCTTCAGTAGCTGGAGCATGTGGGCTTGGGCCTTGCCAGCTCTCAGGCTCTAGAGTGCGGCCTCAGCAGTTGTGGAGCACAGCTTAGTTGTCCCACAGCACATGGGATCTTCCCGGACCAAGGAGTGAACCCATGTCCCTGCATTGTCAGGCAGATCTTATCCCCTTTGCTACCAGGGAATTCCCTTTCTTCCTTCCTTATCCACACTTCCTAGTCTTGACCTCTGGGACTGACCAGTGGAGGCTGCCCATGATTGGAGTCCAGATCTGTGCAGTCTGCTCACCCTCATACCCATTCCATGTTGTTCCTACCATTTAGCCCAACTCCTAAGTAGGTACTAGTACTGCCCTCTGCTTGGACACTGGGTGGACAAATCCCTTCTCAAGAAGCATCTGGTGGGACCGTCTTCAGAGCAGGTGAAGAGTATTTGAGCGTCCTTGTTCTCAATTAGCTCAGTAATTGGTTCTGCACTGGATTTCTCACTGGCAGTGTTGGAGAGATACTAGTAATGGGATTCAGAGGGAAGGGAAAACATTTCTAAGCGGCAGGATGCTAGCTTGCCCCCAGAACCTCCTGCCAGGTGTGCAGCATAATTACAGAGTGAGGGGCCGGAACTGGGGATGCTTGTCATGACTGCAGGCACCGCCACAGTCCGCTCTCCATGTCCTTTCCTCTCACATCAGCTCTTTCCCTCCTCTCATGAGCTGCACATGAAGGTCTGGAAGGCCTTTGAGGAGGGGTTGCTGTTTGTAACGGCAGCTGCTGATCCTTGAGGCTCGGCTTGACTGCAGGGCCTGCTCTCTGCTCCTTCCGTGAGGAAGAGAGAGATGTGGATGTGTGTTGCTTTTCTTGCTCTTTGGACAGAAAGACAGTACTGAAGCCACCCATTGGGCCACCTGGTGAGTGCAGAAGAGAATTGACTCACAGTTCTCAGGCTCCCTGGAGGCTCCTTGAGGATTAACAATAAGAACCAATAGCATCTGGGCTCCACCTGCCTGGTTAGCACTTTGCATGCACCTTAAGATCCCCTGGAGAAGAAAATGGTAACCCATTCCAATATTCTTGCCTGGAAAATTCCGAGGACAGAAGTGGCTTGTGAGCTACAGTCCATGGGGCCATAAAAGAGTCAGACACAACACACACACATCCTTTATTCCAGAAAACATCCCTTGGACCTGGATTCTGTTATTATCCCTATTTCCTGGGTGCAGAAACTGAGGTGCAGGAAGCTACTCTGTGCAGGTCACATAGCCAGGCAAGCTGGGGGTCAGAGCCATGCAGGCTGGATCCAAAGCCTCGTTTCACCAGGATGTGCTGCTTCACCTCTGAAGCCCGAGGAGTCTTGTCCTATACAGCCCTAGCCACCAAGTGTTTGGTGCAGAGTAGTTGCTCAATTCGTGTTTTCTGGGTGAATGGAAGTCTTGGGCACATCATGGACCCCAGTGTGGAAGTAAATGGGTGAGGTATTGAGGACCCGCTGCTGTCCAGGCCTGAAGCAGGGTACTTCTGCTCCATTATCCCATTTGTGCCAAACATCATTCATGGAGAGGTTATTAGGTGGCATCTAGGACATTTGATAGGGTGCCACTGATACCCAGGTGGCTCAGTGGTGAAGAATCTGCCTGCCAATGCAGGAAATGCAGGTTCCATATCTGGGTTGGGAAGATCCCCTGGAGAAGGAAATGGCAACCCACTCCAGTATTCTTGCCTGGAGAGTTCCATGTACAGAGAAGCCTGGAGAGCTACAGATGATGGAGTCGTAAAGAGTCAGACAACTGAGCAGATAACACTTTCTTTTCAGGGACCTTCTCTCATGAGAGTCTCCCAACCAGACAGGTGGGCAAGGTCATCACCCCCAATTTGGAGATGAGAAAACTGAGACTCTGAGAGGTTCATGGCTCTCCCACTATCAGGTGACATGGCTGAGCTTTGAACCTGGACACCCGTACCCCAGTCCTGAACCATCTTCCTTCGGTTCATTGCTTCAATACCCTCTGCTCACTCCCATCAAGCTTCCTTCCTTCTCATCACAAAATAGCGATGACACCTAACTGAGAATTCCTGGCTCACGTTAGGCACTATATAAGTGCTTTTCATATAAATTAACTCTTTCATTTTCATAGCAATCCCATAAGGTGTGTACCTTTAGTATCCTTATTTTCAGACTGGGAAACCAGGGCCCAGAGGAGTCAAGCAGCTTGCCCAAGGTCACACAGCTAGTGACAGAACCGGGTCATCTAGAATCATGCACTTAACTACTTCACTCTATCGCCTTTCTAAAATACTGCTTACTCATTAAACTGTGTGCCAGTTGCTAACACATGTCAAAAAAGACATAGTCTCTACCCTCAATGAGTATGATTTGGAGCTTGAAGGCTGTATTAGCTTTCCCTTGCTGCAGAACTAGGTCCCACAAACTAGCCACCATGCCCATTTGTTGTCTCACAGGGTCTGTAGGTCAGGAGTCCAGGCAGGGCTGAACTGTGTTATCCTTTCACATTCTCACAAGGCTAGAATCAAAATCCCGGTGGGACTGTGTTCTCTTCTGGAGCTCGGATTCTTCTTCCAAGCTCATGTGGTTGTTGGGAGAATTCAGTTCCTTGTATTTGTAGAACCAAGACCTTTCATTCCTCGAGATCACTGTCATTCCCCGCCATGTAACCCTCTCATTAGTGTGATAGTTCGTGCCTCTAGGCCAATGGGAGGGCATATATTGTGGCTTCTCATCTCTCTCCTCTAGACTCTTGTTTAAAGGGCTCACTTGATTAGTCCAAGCCCACCTACAATCATCTGCCTCTTGATGTGCTCAAGGTCAGCTGATTCGAGATGTTAATTACATCTGCAAAATCCCTTTACCTTTGCCATCTAATGTAACCCCATCACAGGAGTGAAATGCCAATTAAAAGCCCCACTGACACTCAAGGACAGAGATTATACAGTTGTGAACATGAGTGGGGGTGGCAATCTTGCTGGCCATTCTAGAGTTCTGCCAACCATGCAGGGAGAGGCATGTTAGAGGAGAAAGTAAGAGGAGCAAGGAGGAGACCCCACCCAGCTTGAGGGTGGAGAGGAAGGCTCCCCAAGGAGGCAGGTGGAAGTTACTAAGAGGAGGTGAAGAGAGGGGGCACCCCAGGTAAGATAGCTGTATGATACAGCACTGTGGTCTGCAGTGATGTCTCAGACTGTTGCAGCCGCAGTGAGGTGAGGGAGGGAAGCACCAGGGAGAAGAGGTGGCAGAGCTTAAGCTCAAGATGTTGGAATCCCCAATGTACAGACGTGAAAACTGAGGCTCCCAGAGTTTGAGTGGACACCTAAAGGCACTCACCTTGTCAGAGTCAGAACAGAAACTTGGATAAACCAGGAAGCTCACCCCGCACCCTCAAGAGCTCTGCCCAATGTCCACCCTCAGCCTTAATGAAACACAGAAGAGAGGACTCCTTGGAGCCAATGGCTTCATTTCTGTGTGTGGGTCACTCACTCACATACAGAGACTGCCAGCTCACACGTGCATAGTGATGCCCAGGACAACATTCACCAGAGAAATGATTGATCTTTCCTTCATGAGCCAGTAGGGAACAGAAATAGGTTCTTTGAGGGATGTTTTATCCCAAAACACAGTTTTCAGGGCATTTGTGTTTGGTGTGTTTAACAAATTACTGCTTCATGTGGTTTCTGGAAGCAAGTTGGGTGTGTTTTTGTTTTAAAGACACAGATTTAAATTTTGGAGCCAGCAGACTGGCAAACAGTGAACATGCTAGGCAGGTGGGAGGCACTGAAAACTGGGGAAAAGTTTGGCGTTAAATTTGAGAAAATGGGACTTCCCTTGTGGTCCAGTGGTTAAGAATCCACCTGTCAATGTAGAGGACACAGGTTCGATCCCTGGTCAGAGAGGATCCCATGTGCTGCAGAGCAGCTAAGCCCATAGGCCACAGCAACTGATCCCACTGTTTAGAGCCCATGCGCTGCAATGAGAAGCCCACAATGTGCACCACAACTAGAGAGTCACCCCTGCTCACGGAAACTAGATAAAAGCCCTCAGCAACCAAGACCCAGCACAACCATAAAGAAATAGGTTAATAAAATTTTTTTTTTAATTGAGAAAATGATTACCTTTCCAAACCATTCTTAGTTTATTAAGACTGTCATTAATTCATGAGTTTTTTTTTCAGCTACATTTCTTGAGCCCCTTGCAAATGCTGGTGAGTGCCAACAATGAGGGAATCAGAGATAAACAATATACAAACAACAGTGACAGTTGTCATGGATGTTTATGAAGTACCTGTACTGTGCCAAGCATGATGGCAGATTCTTTACTGTTTTATCTCATTTTATCCTCCCAGTTTCCCCTCTGAGGAAGACCCGTTCTTCCCCATTTTACAGATAAGGAAACTGAGGCCCAAAGAGGTTAAATAACAGCTGAAAAGGCCCCAAACTGGATTTGCACCATCCCAGCAGTAGAGCAGCCCCAGCATCATGTGGCCACATCCATCTCTTCCCTGATGAGCATCAGGTCTGAGGAAACACAGGCTCCCATATCCGTGGTCCCAGAGACCCGTGGTCCTCTTGCCATTCAGGCTGAGTGTCTTGCTACATCTGGTGCTTAATGTTGCCGCTTTCCAGGGTCTATATGGGCAGAAACAGCATGGCTGTAGGAAAAGCCAAAAGCTGTGGTCCAGTGGTTAAGAATCCACCTGTCAATGTAGAGGACACAGGTTCGATCCCTGGTCAGAGAGGATCCCATGTGCTGCAGAGCAGCTAAGCCCATAGGCCACAGCAACTGATCCCGCTGTTTAGAGCCCATGCGCTGCAATGAGAAGCCCACAATGTGCACCACAACTAGAGAGTCACCCCTGCTCACGGAAACTAGATAAAAGCCCTCAGCAACCAAGACCCAGCACAACCATAAAGAAATAGGTTAATAAAATTTTTTTTTAATTGAGAAAATGATTACCTTTCCAAACCATTCTTAGTTTATTAAGACTGTCATTAATTCATGAGTTTTTTTTTTCAGCTACATTTCTTGAGCCCCTTGCAAATGCTGGTGAGTGCCAACAATGAGGGAATCAGAGATAAACAATATACAAACAACAGTGACAGTTGTCATGGATGTTTATGAAGTACCTGTACTGTGCCAAGCATGATGGCAGATTCTTTACTGTTTTATCTCATTTTATCCTCCCAGTTTCCCCTCTGAGGAAGACCCGTTCTTCCCCATTTTACAGATAAGGAAACTGAGGCCCAAAGAGGTTAAATAACAGCTGAAAAGGCCCCAAACTGGGTTTGCACCATCCCAGCAGTAGAGCAGCCCCAGCATCATGTGGCCACATCCATCTCTTCCCTGATGAGCATCAGGTCTGAGGAAACACAGGCTCCCATATCCGTGGTCCCAGAGACCCGTGGTCCTCTTGCCATTCAGGCTGAGTGTCTTGCTACATCTGGTGCTTAATGTTGCCGCTTTCCAGGGTCTATATGGGCAGAAACAGCATGGCTGTAGGAAAAGCCAAAAGCCTCGAGGGTGTTGTCTTGATCTCCACCAGCATCCTTGTCCAGGGGACCTTCTCCCAGCCTCTTGAGAGCTTACAGGCTTATGGACAGATGTGGGCTCTGCCTCTGGTGCTTTTCCTCTGAAGGGAGGTTGGCCAAGTTTATAAGGTGAGAATGGGGTGACATTTGGAGTTGGAGAATGACACAGAATGCTGCCCTGCGCTAGGGCAGAGCCCTTGGAACCAAGCACTGCAGGCGTTATCCTTGGAAAGGCTTGTCTGAAGCCATAGCGCTTGGGAACTGAGGCTGCGTGTGCTGCTCTGTGTGCGGGGTTGATGGATAAATCAGTGACGAATGTTTCCCATCTCAAGAGCATGTTTTTCTCCTAGGACCAGATCGCCTTGTAGGGCCTAATTCAGGTTGATGTTTTTCCTTTACTCGGAAAGGCTCTGCAGCAAATGTGTAGTCAGAACCATTTTTCTGATTGAACTAAAGGATTGGGGCTTCATTTTCCTTTTCCTTTGGGGTAAGTCATATTTGAAAGGCCTTTCTGAAGAATGAAGCTTTTTCTCATGTAAAAGTCTCCAAATCTCCATTGCAGGGGCCCCAAACCTGTGAGTCCACAGCACCCTTTCCTGGATGCTGGAGCATGTTCTGAGGCTGGGGATGAACGTGCTCCCCCAAGATCAGCACAGAAAAGGGAGGACATTTCCTAGAATCACTGGGAGGTCCGGATTTATTCATCAGGAGAGCGGACCCCAGGTCCTACCCAGGTGGGATGCTGGCTTCCACTGTAGTGATCAAGATCCACGATTTCTCTGCTTGAGCCCAGAGAAAATGTGTGTATGTGTGGGTATTCATATGTATGGTGCATTATATGTGTCTGGTATATGTGCTTATGTGTGTATAGTGTGTGGTATGCGTGTGGTGATGTGCATGTGTGTGGTGTGGTATAGGGAGGTGTGGGGCTGCGTGTGATGTGATGTGTGTGTGGTGTGTGGGTATGGTTTGTTGTGTGATATGTGTGGTATGATATATGTGGGCATGTGTGGTGTTTGGGGGGGTGTATGTGGGGTGTGGGGTGTGTGGTAGGGTGTGTACCTGTGTGTTGTGGTATGTGTGTGTATGGTGTGTGTGGTGTCGTATGTGTATGGTGTGAAATATGTGTGTATATGTGGTGTGTGGGAGGTGTGTGGGGGTGTGGTGTTGGGGGGCAGTGTGGGGGTGTGTGTGTATGGTGTGTGTGTGTGGTGTGTGTGTGGTGTCGTATGTGTGTGTATGGTGCGTATGGTGTGTGTGTATATGTGGTGTGATGTATGTGTGTATGTGGTATGTGTGTGTGCTGGTGGGGCTTCTTCACTTCCACCCAGTGTTCTCTGCTCACAGAGCTCACCTCCACTTGTAGGTAGAGGTTTAAATTAAGGACAGTAGATTTCCCCAGGCATCTCTCGCGACAGCGAGCGCTGTGTTCTCACGAAGCTCCTGTCACCTAAACGTGAATCCTTCATGTGTCTCCAGCTCCGTCTCCCTCACGCGAGGGCTCACAATCAGTCAGGCAGATTTGCCCCGCGTTCCAGCCTTTCCCGCGTCTCTGCTCCTTCCCGCGTCTCTGCCCCTTCGCATTCCCGCCGCCGCCGCCCAGCAGCCCGGCCCTGCTCACCCTGCTGGGCTGCAGGGACCCCACCGCGGCCTCGCCTCCCTGCCCCCTGGCTTGTGCACTGGGTACATTATCCGCCTGTGAGCAGACCTTTCCTGTCTTCAGAGCCCCACGGGCTGGCCTTTTAGTGTTTGATCCAAGCCTTCCTTTCTGCCTTCTCTGCTGCCCCTGTCCATCCTGGCCCCTGGGCTGCAGACCCCATCTCGGAGAGACAGGGAAGCCGGGCGACTGAAGGAAGAGCCAGCCCATCCAGCCCTGGCTCCGTCAGCTGCCGCTCCCATCTCAGCCTATATACCTGCTGGCTTCCCGGCTGCTGTCCCTAAAGAAGAGCCTCTGCAGTGGAAGCTGGAGGGGAGTGTTCTCACCTGGCTCCCTAGAAGTGTTTGCGTTTTCTCTTCTCTGTGCCTTGACTCACTCCTCTGCCTCCTCCTGGAATGCCTCCCCCTCCAGCTCAGGTGGGAGGCCCCTTGCCCATGGAGGGAGAGGCAGCTTCCTTGAGAAACCCCCAGATGCCAGCCTCCCCTCCCCCAGTGTCTGATGTATCTCTGGCTCCTTGGGGCACGTGCACACCGCCTTACAGCATCACTGTGTCCTGGCCACTTTCCTCCTCCACTTCCTGGATGCAGACTCTGAGCACAAGGTTGTCTCATCCATCTCTTGAATCCATCTCTCAGTCATCCATTCATTCAACAAACGTTTACCCCCAACACAAGCACCTCCTGTCCAAGGCACTGGGGATGTGACTATGAAAGGCATGTCTCTATGCTTATGGACATTCTAGCCCAAAAGAGTTTTGAAAAGAAATACAGAGACAACAAGAGAAGGAGAACTACAAAGGAGAATCCTTCTTGCAAAGCGGGGGGTGCTGCTCAAGGGCCTTGGAGGCCCCTGGAGGAAATGTCATTGTGGCTGAGACAGAGAAGATACTGGGCACGAATGAGCCAGGTAGGGCCTGAGCTGGGGGGTGGGGAAGCGTGCACGTACCCAGATTCACATGTATAAGACCTCGAAGTGGGAAGTTGTCTGAAGCCCCCAGAACCTGTGAGGTAAGCAGGGAACCACCCAGTGAAGCAGGAGGGGAAGCGGAGGCAGGAGGGGGCAAGGGAAAGGGAGGCAGGAAGAGGCAGGGCCTGGGGGCTTGTCCTAAAGTGGCAGGAAGCCCCCGTGCCTGGCACACAGTGAGATTCATACCTGTTGCCTGGTGATTGGGAGCTGAGGTAGAAACGCAGAGTCTTGGCAGTGGGTGGAGTTAGCAGTGGGTGAGTTTGGGCGAATCTTAATGCAAGTGCAAGTGCTGTTTGCAGGTGACAGTTTAAATAATAGACGTGCAAAGATCGCCTGCTATGCATAAGGTCCTATGCTGGGCAGGGTCATCGGTCTGTTTTCGTGACCATAATAACTTCCTGTAGCTATAGGAACAAATTGCCACAAACTGAGTGACCCAAAACCACGGCAGTGTATTCTCTTCCAGTTCTGGAGGCCAGAATGCAAAGCCAAGGCCCCAGCAGGACCCTGCTCCCTCTGAAGCCTCTGGGTGAGGATCCTTTCTGGCCTCTTCTCTCTCTGGTGGCTCCTGGTGTTCCTTGGCTTGTGGCAGCATCATTCTAAGAAGGCCATATGGCCTTCTTCCCTGTGTCTGTCTCCCTCTCTGTCATTGGATTTCAGACCACCCTAACCCAGCACAACCTCATCTCTGTCCTTACCTTAGTTATATCTGCAAAGATCCTCGTTCCAAATAGGATTCCAAGGTTCAGACTGGATGTGAACTGGGGGCAGTGAGTGCTATTGAACCCACTGCAGTGCCCCTCGGAGCATCCATGTGGGTGGACATGGAAATGGAGTCCAGCGAGGCCCAGGACTCACAGCTGAACTTGGCCCATCGAGGGCTCCAGCCAAGCCTTTCGGCTCCAGTGTGGATGCTTTCCCCCTACACACACCCGCCTCTGCTAGAAGGCCGGTCTGGCCGCTGTCACCTGGCCTCCTGCTCTCAGCCTGCTCCTGGGATCAGGATACAAGAGCACACTGGGCCTCCCAGCCCACTGGTCAGAGGCTGGACCTGCAGCCGTGGAGACAAGGAGTCCATCCCTCTGCTTAACCTGGTCACATCCCTGTGATGATGTGGGGAATCACGCTGAAGGCCGAGGGCATGAACTTCTGGTTGCCCACTGCAGGCTGAGCACAAACAGGCAAATACCCCAGGGAGTCTGGTTTGTGTCTGGTCGCATTTCAGTGTGTTTATGCCGTTATCTCCTAGCTGCTGTCAGCACTGCTCCTAATGGGTGATTGTGTTTCTCTGTAAAGAAAATGTCGCTCGTTTCCCCCAAGTGCCAACCCTCCCGGTTTGTGCTACCATTGCGTTTGTTCTCCCACATCAGATGGTGGTGGGCAGAGCCCTCTTGACCCCAGTCAATGCCTTAGCAGCCCCTTAGTCATCTGCTTTTCAGTTAGTACAGCCTGGATTTCCCTCATCCGATGTGCTGGCATCCTTGTGGAGACTTTTCTTTTTTGGAGGGTTTCTTTATATCACAATACCCTTTTTGTAATAAAAGGAAAAGAATTGCCGACAACTTTCACAAATTTGGGCTCTGGCAAGAATAATTTTCTCTGAATTATATGTGATTTTCCCTTTTTATGTAGCCCTAACATTTCATTTGCTTGCGGTGCTACCTCTAAGCTATTAACTGCTTGGTTTCTTCTGCCACTTGGTTCTCAAGCCGTGGGAGTTTCACACAAGCTGGAAATGCAGGAGACCTTACCCATGGCAGGTGCCCTCAACCTTCCTGATTCCCACGTTCTGGAAGCAGTGCATGAACTTCTGGTTGCCCACTGCAGGCTGAGCACAAACAGGCAAATACCCCAGGGAGTCTGGTTTGTGTCTGGTCGCATTTCAGTGTGTTTATGCCGTTATCTCCTAGCTGCTGTCAGCACTGCTCCTAATGGGTGATTGTGTTTCTCTGTAAAGAAAATGTCGCTCGTTTCCCCCAAGTGCCAACCCTCCCGGTTTGTGCTACCATTGCGTTTGTTCTCCCACATCAGATGGTGGTGGGCAGAGCCCTCTTGACCCCAGTCAATGCCTTAGCAGCCCCTTAGTCATCTGCTTTTCAGTTAGTACAGCCTGGATTTCCCTCATCCGATGTGCTGGCATCCTTGTGGAGACTTTTCTTTTTTGGAGGGTTTCTTTATATCACAATACCCTTTTTGTAATAAAAGGAAAAGAATTGCCGACAACTTTCACAAATTTGGGCTCTGGCAAGAATAATTTTCTCTGAATTATATGTGATTTTCCCTTTTTATGTAGCCCTAACATTTCATTTGCTTGCGGTGCTACCTCTAAGCTATTAACTGCTTGGTTTCTTCTGCCACTTGGTTCTCAAGCCGTGGGAGTTTCACACAAGCTGGAAATGCAGGAGACCTTACCCATGGCAGGTGCCCTCAACCTTCCTGATTCCCACGTTCTGGAAGCAGTGGGGGAGGCCCCATATTTAGTTCAGTCACTCAGTTGTGTCCGACTCTTTGCGAGGCCATGGATTGCAGCACACCAGGCCTCCCTGTCCATCACCAACTCCTGGAGTTTACTCAAACTCATGTCCGTCGAGTTGGTGATACCATCTAACCATCTCATCCTCTGCCGTGCCCTTCTCCTCCTGCCTTCAGTCTTTCCCAACATCAGGGTCTTTTCCAATGAGTCAGTCCTTCACATTAGGTGGCCAAAGGACTGGAGTTTCAGCTTCGGCATTCATCCTTCCAATGAATATTCAGGACTGATTTCCTTTAGAATTGACTGGTTTCCTTTAGGATTGACTGATTTGATCTCCTTGCAGTCCAAGGGACTCTCAAGAGTCTTCTGCTACACCACAGTTTAAAAGCATCAATTCTTCGGCACTCAGCTTTTTTTATGGTCCAACTCTCACATCTATACATGAGACTACTGGAAAAACCATATTTTTGACTATGTGGATCTTTGTCGGTACTTACTGACCTTTCACCCTTTCCTTTCTGCCAGATCTTAGGGTAGAGAGGAGCCCTGGGTCCTTGGAAGGTGTGATGGAGGCAAGGGGATTCCTTAGGTGTACGTGCTGGGAGGGCTTGATCCACAGGGTATAGAAAGGGTAAGGTGGTTGAGGTCAACATTTTTCTTTTTATTTATTATTAATTTTTATTGGAGTTTAATTGCTTTGCTGTGTTGTATTACTTTCTGCTATACAGCAAAGTGAATCAGCTATACGTAGACATATATCCCTTCCTTTTTGGATTTCCTTCCCGTTTAAGTCACCACAAGCACTGAGTAGAGTTCCCTGTGCTGTATACAGTTGGTTCTCATTGGTTATCTATGTTATAGAGAGCAGTGTATATCTGTATCCATCCCAACCTCCCAGATCCTCCCACACCTTCCTTCTCACTCTGGTGTCCTTACTGTTCTCTATGTCTATGTCTCTGTTTCTGTTTTGCAAATAATCTCATCTGCATATTTTTCTAGATTCCACATAGCAGCTAAATTGCAGGAAAAACTTTTTTCTCTTTCTGACTTACTTCACCCTGTATCACAATCTTTAGGTCCATCCATCTCTCTGCAAAGGACACAATTCCATTCCTTTTTATGACTGAGTACTATTCCATTGTATCTATGTACCACATCTTCTTTATCCATTCCTTTGCTAATGGACAGTTAGGTTGCTTCCATGTCTTGGCTATTGTAAACAATGCTGCAACAAACATTGGGCTATGTGTATCTTTTTGAATTATGGTTTTCTCTGGGTATATGCCCAGGAGAGGGATTGATGGGTCATATGGTAGTTATATATTTAGCTTTTTTAAGGAACCTCCGTACTGTTCTCCAAAGTAGCTGTATCAATTTACATTCCCACAATCAGTGTAAAAGGATTCCCTTTTATCCACACCCTCTCCAGTATGTATTTTTTGTAGATTTTTTTTTTCATGATGGCCATTCTAAACATTCTCAACATCTGACTGATTTGGGGCTTAGACCTGGATTGTCTGTGTCTTTAAGAGTATAGCTGTAGTTTCCAGGAACTTGAGAAGCAGGGACCATGAGACTGGGACTATGACCACAGTCTCCACAGTCTACACAGTCGTACGGGGCAAACTCACACTCAACTTTGCACAAACACTATTATTGTCTGTCTGTTTGCTGGTCTCAGGGTTTATGTCCAGGGTACAACATAGTAGGTGATGAAGAAATCTTGGCTGAAGTAATGAAATAATTCCTGTTATTATGAGTTTATACATCCATTGCCTTCGTCATCAAATTTACATAGAGTGCATTGTATCGGCTAGGCCCCTGTGGGGGGCATGGCAGAGAACAAAGCAGGCCAACCTCCTGCCCTCATGGAGCTGAGATTCTAGAGGAAGAATTCTAAATAAGTAGATTATAGTCAGTGGCATGCTAGAAATGAGAAGCACTATGAAAAAACATGAAAGGAAGGAGGAGGGTGCAGTTTTAAGCAGAATGAGTGTTCACAGTGGGCCTCTCTGAGACACTGATGAAAGATGACAAAGAGGGGAGAGCTGAGTCATTCCGGTGCTAGAATGGACCTTCCAGGCAGGGGAACAGCCAGTGCAAAGGTCCTGTGGTGTGCTTGAGAAACAACAAGGATGTCAAGGGCACTGGAGTGAATAGGAGGGAGAGGAGAGGAGGCGAGGTCGGTGAGTTTAAGCAGCAGTCCCTCACTGTCTGGCATCAGGGACCAGTTCCATGGAAGACAATTTTTCCACAGGCCATGGAGGGGAAGAGGGGATGTTTGGGGGATAAATCAATCACATTCCATTTATTGTGTACTCTTTTTCTACTATTATTTCATTGTGATGTGTAATGAAATAATTGTGCAACTCACCATAATGCAGAACCAGTGGGAGCTTGTTTTCCTACACCTGAATGGTCCTGTGTGGGGGAGGATGTGAGCTATGGGGAGGAGCTGTAAACACAGATGAAGCGTTGTTCACTCACGCTTGCTCCCCTCCCGCTGTGCACCCCAGTTCCTGATAGCCACAGGCCACTACTGATCCATGGCCCTGAGTTAAAGGGCCACCCTCCCCGCCATGGTGAACGAGGCGATGAAAACTCAGGAATTTTTGAGACAATGTCTTGAACCACCAGTAGCAGCAGTCCAGAACCCAGGTTGGAATCTGGTTCCTGTGCCACCTCTCAACATGACAAGAGGGTGCCCCGGAAGGGGGCATTTTTGTGTCTTGACACCGTCCAAGCCAACCTACTGCAGCTGTAACTTGGGAAGAACAATTGAATTTCCCTTCCTGGATCCTGGGAGTCCCTTGGGTTGTGGGACAAGTCTTGGGGGCTCAATTATTTCCATCTGAGCTCTCCTCCAAGCTTCCAGAGCCCTAAATACATCTTTCTCACTTGTCCAATGCCGCAACGACTCTGATTGCTCCCTGCATTTTCTTTCTTGCCCCCAGTGTTCTCGTCTCCTTCTGGAACCAGGCTTGTCACTGAAGCCAAGAATACATTTCATTCAGGGGACCTACCTGTACAGTCAGGAAATTACTTCTTCTCATTTGCTCTGACAAAACCATCTTCCTCTGCTGACCTTTCCTGCCTCCTGTTTGGCAACATTTTCCTTTGCTTAACCCTCTGTGCAATCTCCTTTCCCATCTCCCTCCTTTGCTTGTCTTCCTGTTTTTTATGGGCTGCCCTTCACTCACGTTGGAAATCTGTCCTGTTTTCTCTCACTGCTTTGTCTTAACTTTTGAAAGTGTTTTTCTACTACCTCTTTGGTAAGTGACCTTGGAGACCTCTGACTGTTTACTGTTGGATGGCCTTCACAGTGCTGGGCTGGCCACTGTCTCTCTCTCCTTGTCTCCACCAAAAAAAAAAAAAGCCCTTATTTTCTGTGTCTTGATTATACATTTGGTTCATAAATCACACTGCTGAAGCTCCCAAGTTAAAATGAGGTTGTTTAAATCTGGAAAGTTGTAGCCCAGTGGGAGAACGGACACAGCTGTGGGGCCTTTGTAGGTCCCACTTGGGGGCTTCCCTCGTAATGCTAGTCGTAAACAACCTGCCTGCCAATGCAAGAGACATAAGAGGCACAGGTTCAGTCCCTGGGCTGGGAGCATCCCCTGAAGGAAGAAATGGCAACCACTCCAGTATTCTTGCCTGGACAGTCTCCTGGACAGAGGAGCCTGGCGGGCTACTGTCCACAGGGTTGCAAAGAGTTGGACATGACTGATCATACATGAACATATACACAGAGACGGGAACTTCATGCATGGAGAGCCCTGTGCAGTTTTCCCAGGAAACCAGGACTGGGAGGTGGTTTTGATGGTACCTCTTATGGAAATGCACAAAGCTCCATGCAGCTATGAACTGGCCAGACAAGATCCTTGAAAGCAGCCGCGTCCATCTCTGAGATGCAGTTGTGGCTGGATACTCACCTCACAGCTGATGTTACTGATTACTGGTCTGACAGCAGGAGTACACATCAGTACAGTGCCTTTTGAAAGGCACCTTGGAGATGTCTGTTCAGATTTTCAACACATTTTTGGACTTCAGAAATGCTAAGCAGGTTTTGCAGAGATTTGTGTACGAGACTGCCTACTGCAGCAGTATTTATTGTAAGAGTAAATTGAAATCCTGATTGTCTATCAATCCATCAGCAGGTTGCTGTGGATAAATAAATAGTAGTACATATATTGGTGAGGAGTACATATATTGAGGTCATTGATTCACTTTTGTAAAATAAAATCACATATCCACTTTAGAGCAAGTGGGGTGTTGTTTTTAAAAGAAATTAGGTGTTTTACAAATCTTAAACATTGTGGCATTCTCAGGTCATTAGGTGGTTATAATAGTCTATCTAATTAACATAAAAGGTAGATTTAAAACCAGAAGAACATCATTCATGGTTCAGGTTCGCTTGAATGAGAAGAAATAGATACTTCTTATAACCTTGTTTTGTTTCATTTTCAATAAATATGAAAAAGTATTACCTTCAAAAATTATATTAATACATCCAGAAGTCAGAGAAAGAGAAATAACATATGATATCCCTTATATGTGAAATATAAAAAGATATGATACAAATGAACTTACTTACAAAACAGAAAGAGACAGACTTAGAGACTGAACTTATGGTTGCCACGGAGAAGGGATAATTAGGGCGTTTGAGATGGACATGTACACACTGCTACATTTAAAATGGATAACCAACAAGGACCTACTGTATGGCACAGGGAACCTTCCTCAATGTCATATGGCAGCCTGGATGGGAGGACAGTTTGGAGGAGAATGGATACATGTATAAGTATGGCTTAGTCCCTTCACTGTTCACCTGAAAGTATCATAACATTGATAGTCGACTATCAATTCAGTTCAGTCTCTCAGTCATGCCTGACTCTCTGCAATCCCATGGACTGCAGCACTCCAAGCTCCCTCCCCTGTCCATCACCAACTCCCAGAACTTGCTCAAACTCATGTCCATTGAGTCGGTGATGCCATCCAACCATCTCATCCACTGTTGTCCCTTTCTCCCCCTCCCTTCAGTCTTTCCCAGCATCAGGGTCTTTTCCAATGAGTCAGTTCTTCCTATCAGGTGGCCAAAGTATTGGAGTTTCAGCTTCAGCATCAGTCCTTCCAATGAATATTCAGCATTGATTTCTTTTAGGATTGACTGGTTTGATCTCCTTGCAGCCCAAGAGACTCTCAAGAGTCTTCTCCAACACCACAGTTCAAAAGCATCAGTTCTTTGGTGCTCAGCTTTCTTTATCCTACTCTCACATTCGTATGTAACTACTAGAAAAACCATAGCTGTAACTAGATGGACCATTTTGGCAAAGTCATGTCCCTGCTTTTTAATATGCTCTCTAGGTTGGTCATAGTTTTTCTTCCAAGGAGCACGTGTCTTTTAATTTTGTGGCTGCAGTCACCATCTGCAGTGATTTTGGAGCCCCCCAAAATAAAGTCTGTCACGATTTCCATTGTTTCCCCCATCTATTTGCCATGAAGTGATGGGACTGGATGCCATGATCTTAGTTTTCTGAATGTTGAGCTTTAAGCCAACTTTTTCACTCTCCTCTTTCACTTGCATCAAGAGGCTTTATAGTTCTTCACTTTCTGCCATAAGGGTGGTGTCATCTGAGTCTCTGAAGTTATTGATATTTCTCCCAGCAATCTTGATTCCAGCTTGTGTTTCATCCAGCCTGGCATTTCACATGATATACTCTTCATAGAAGTTAAATAAGCAGGGTGACAATGTACAGCCTTGATGTACTCCTTTCCCAATTTGGAACCAGTCTGTTGTTCCATGTCTAGTTCTCATTGTTGCTTCTTGACCTGCAAACAGAGATTTCTCGGGAGGCAGGTAAGGTGGTCTAGTATTCTCATCTCTTTAAGAATTTTCCACAGTTTGCTGTGATCTACACATTCAAAGGCTTTAGTGTAGTCAATAAAGAAGAAACAGATGTTTTTCTGAAACTCTATTGCTTTTTCTGTGATCCAACAGATGTTGGCAATTTGATCTCTGGTTCCTCTGCCTTTTCTAAATCCAGCTGGAACATCTGAAAATACGCAGTTCACATATTGTTGAAGCCTAGCTTGGAGAATTTTGAGCATTACTTTTCTAGTGTGTGAGATGAGTGCAATTGTGTGGTAGTCTGAGCATTCTTTGGCATTGCCTTTCTTTGGGATGGAATGAAAACTGACCTTTTCCAGTCCTGTGGCCACTGCTGAGTTTTCCAAATTTGCTGGCATATTGAGTGCAGCACTTTCACAGCATCATCTTTCAGGATTTAAAATAGCTCAACTGGAATTCCATCATCTCCACTAGCTTTGTTCATAGTGATGTTTCCTAAGGCCCACTTGAGTTCACAGCTATACCCTAATACAAAATTAAAAGTTAAAGTTTCACATCCAAATAGATTATTACATTGCAATTGATACTTTTTACAACCTGCACATCTAGATTGCTGAAGATCTTTTCCCAATGAACATATCTTTTTTCTATAACAATAACAATATATATATAGTGGAAAGCTACTTTGTGTCTCTCTATCTCTTTAACTCTTGATTGAAGAGCATTTTGAACATGCAGGGACATGTACAACCTAGCGAAAGATTCACATACTGATCACCCAACCCCAGTAACCATTAACCTTTGGCCAGTCCTGGAATCCATCCAGACCTGGAACCCTCATCCCCAGCTCCTGCTGCTGCTGCTAAGTCACCTTCAGTCGTGTCCAACTCTGTGTGACCGCATAGACAGCAGTACACCAGGCTCCCCTGTCCATGGGATTCTCCAAGAAAGAACACTGGAGTGGGTCGCCATTTCCTTCTCCAAAGCTGAGCGCTGAAGAATTGATGCTTTTGAACTGTGGTTTTGAAAAAGACTCTTGAGAATCCCTTGGACTGCAAGGAGATCCAACCAATCCATTCTAAAGGAGATCAGCCCTGGGTGTTCTTTGGAAGGAATGATGCCAAAGCTGAAACTCCAGTACTTTGGCCACCTCATGTGAAGAATTGACTCATTGGAAAAGCCTCTGATGCTGAGAGGGATTGGAGGCAGGAGGAGAAGGGGACGAGAGAGGATGAGATGGCTGGATAGCGTCACCGACTCTATGGATGTGAGTTTGAGTGAATTCCGGGGTTGGTGATGGACAGGGAGGCCTGGCGTGCTGCGATTCATGGGGTCTCAAAGAGTCAGACACAACTGAGCAACTGAACTGAACTGAATGCATGAAGGTGAAAAGTGAAAGTGAAGTCGCTCAGTCGTGTCCAACTCTTCACAACCCCATGGACTGCAGCCTACCAAGCTCCTCCACTTACGGGATTTTCAAGGCAAGAGTACTGGAGTGGGTTGCCATTGCCTTCTCCACGTCCCCAGCTCCTGGTCCTCTGTAAAGATGAAGCAAATCCCAGGCATCATTTAAACATATCCATTTCCTCCTCCTGACCTTGCTGCCCTGCTACTGATGAGGGTTACCTCCTCTGATGCTAAACTATTGCAACAAGACCCCAGTCTGAACCTCTAAGCCTCCCTTCCTGCTATGTGCCTCCACACTGTCCCCAGAGTGACCTTCTTACACTCTAATCTGAGCCCTGCCTTAAAATGCGTCCACCAGAACTGCTTGCCTATGGCCGAGGTCTGTGAAGGGCTTGCAGGTACACCAAACTGTCAGTGTCTTCAGTGGGCAGCAGGCAGAGTTGGGCCAAGCTGGCTGACATGGCCTGTGGCCTCGTAGGACCTCATCAGTTTGATACCAGTGAACTGTACAAATATTATCTTGTGTCTATATGCCAGGACTTCCCCTGATGACTCAGTGGTAAAGAATCTACCTGCCAATGCAGGAGATGTGGGTTCACTCCCTGGGTTGGGAAGATCCTCTGGAGAAAGAATTGGGAACCCACTCCAGTATTCTTGCCTGAACAATCCCATGGACAGAAAAGCCTGGCAGGCTACAGTCCACAGGATCACAAAAGAGTAGGACACAACTTAAGACAACAAGAACAATTTATGCCATGTTGGGGAATGAAGTGGATCATCCAAACTCTACTGCCTGCTACAAAAAGGCTATTGTAAATAGCCCCCAACTCCTTTGGACCCATCTCTGCTTTCCCACTAGGGCTCATGGGCCCCCGGGGGTGAACATCACGGGATGGGGCTGGGGAGGCAGGCAGTGAATTAGATCCACAGGCTGAGCGTGATGTGTATTCCTGAATGGTGGTTTTCTTGTACTAATGCCATGACCCATCTGACAGGGTGTCCACTCAGCCAGTCTCTTAACAGATACTTCACTGGGCACCTCCTGTTTGCCAGACACTATTGTAGGAGTGGGAATCCAGGGTGATCGAAGCCGACCAACACCCTGGCCTCACGAAGTTTCCACACACAGGAGAGTATAGAAAGATGTTTGCAATAACATCCAGCAAATATGATAGAATGGGGCATAATCTTTGCACTTTCATCTCTGCAATTTTCAGCACTCGGTGATTTCTTAAAAAGGAGTCTGTTTCATGTTTACCGAAAAAAAAAAAAAAGTGTTTTTGGCTTTTTTTTTTTTTCTTAAAAGCCACAAACAAAGAAAGCACACAGGGCAAGAAATTAACTGAAATTCATTCTGGATGGTGAGAAGATGCATTTATTAGTTTCTTATTTGTTAGTTTTTATACTTTTTAAATCCCCCAAGCTGTTTTTGAATTTTAATAAAAATGAGATAGGAGGAAAAGTGAATTCTTGGGAATTGGCAAAGAATCAGCTGCAAAGCAAGAAATGAAAGAAAGATTCTTTTTCTTCTCGTAGCTACATAGTAACCGCACTATCGATGCCTCACTCCAGGGCGCAGATATGCTGTGGGAAGCTGAGATTACAGTCCCCCAGCTCTGTGGGGCTTTCTCTAAACCACCTTTTTGTGGCCTTAATTCCTTGAATGCAAACAATAATTACCAACCTAAGTAGATTACTCAGCATAGTTGAGACGCCTCCGGGTCCCCGAATGAGTCACATTATTGACTGCTCACAATTAATCTGAAAAGTTAAACCAATTGCTCTTCTGGTTCCTTCTGCCCCGTTTTGTGACTGGATGATCCTTCCATGTATTTGTTGCCTGGGCTGTTATTTCTACTTGCTGTTCCCCTTTTTCTCCAGAACTGAAAGGTCCCATTAAAATGAATTTGTTTCCAACCAGGTCTTTTGGCTTTCTCTCCTCCTCCCTTCCATGTGCTGTCCCTTGAGCATTGATGGGCTGCAGTGGAACTGGGCTTTCTGTTTATAATTCTTCCATGGTCTGTCTAGTTTCTCCAATTACTTTGAAAACTCCCTTCTGTCCTTCCTCACTTGGCTTCATCAATTTTCACCTCCCCTGTCAAGTTGGTAAGAAGTCAGGGCCATGCCCAGCTCCCCAGCATCCTATGCCTTGGTTAGGAATGAGAAAATGACCAGGAAGCCTGGGGACACACAAAAAGCTAATTCAGAAGTGTTTATTGAGTCCCTGTTTGTACAAGGCACGTAGAAGATGGAAAAAGGAAAAAGGAAAAAAATACAAACAAGGCTTCTTCCTTCACTGAACTTATAATTTACCAAAGGAGAGAAGATAACTGCACACCCAGTTTTAACTCTAAATACAGAGCAGTTTGGGATTGGGGAGGGGGGGAATTTGTTATGCAGCTATAGATAACTAATACACCTTTCCTTGCTGGGCACCTACTGCATGCCTAAAACATTCTTCTGCTTCTTCACCTTCACCTGCTCTTCATTATGTGTCAATGCAGACCTCACTCCATCAGAGCCCCCATCTCCAGGTGCTTCATGACACTCTGTACCTCTCCTGTTTGGTAATTACTGAAAATGCAGGTTGTCATTTGCTTGTGTAATTCTTTAGCATTTCCCATAATTAACCATAAATTCCATGAGGGAGGAGGCTGTCTTTTTTTTTTTTCCTTCCTGTTGTATCTCCAATATCTCTCACAGTTCCTGGCACCTAGTGGGCAAGCAAATATTTGGTACAGGAATGAGTTAAGCCTCATAGCTGCTGTGTTACTATCATTCCCATTTTAGAGATGAGGAGACTGAGGCTCAGAGAGCATAAGGAGATTACACACACTAATTACCCAGTTGCCAAGTTGGGGAGCCAAGATTCAACCCCTAGTTGTTCATGGCTGCCATCCCTGGTGTGTGGCTTAGCTCAGCACTTCTCAAACTGGAACAGCCATGCACACTACCTGAGAATCTTGCTAAAAGGCAGATTCTGATTCAGCAAGTCTGGGATGGCTGAGAATCTGCATTTCAAACACACTTCTCCTGATCCAATGCTGCTGGTCCCTGGAGCACTCTTTGAATGCTGAGACTCTAAGGTATTACGCTGGCTCAGATGGTAAAGAATTTGCCAGCAATGCAAGAGACCTGGGTTCGATCGCTGGGTTAGGAAGATCCCCTGGCAAAGGGAATGACTACCCACCCCCGTATTCTTGCCTGGAGAATTCCACAGACAGAGGAGCCTGGCAGACTGCAGTCCATGGGGTCACAAAGAGTCGGACATGACTGAGTGACTAACACTTTCACTTTCACTTATTCAGGGGAGGGAATTGGACAGACTCAAAGCTGATAAACAGATTCAGAGGAGCGTCCAAGCTGCCCTAAGCGTTGTGCGAGTTGTCTAAACATTCAGGCAGGTGGGGCCTAGACAGGAGGAGGTTCTGAATGCCAGCTATTCACTTCCCCTGCCACTGGCTTGATGAATGAGGCTTCCGTTGGCTTTGTTCCCTAAGCAAGGCCTCCCACGGGGACTACGAAGGCCTGTGACAAGCCCTTGCTATGGAGGTACCTGGGCTCTTGTGGAGAAGGCAGCTCCCAGTAGGGCACAGACAGCTGGTTCTTGGCAGAAGCAGATGGACCTCCATCTGCACAAACACCAGGAGAGCTGGAGGATGGGGTCCGTGGGGTCCGTGCAGGCTGGTGGAGACTCTCATCACCAGGGGGTCCCCACTTTCTGCCAGGAAGAGGTGTCCCCTGGGAGATGTGTTTCCAGCATCTCAGCAGATGTGTGCATTTTCCCCAGGACTCCTGGCATCTCCCTCAGTCTTGATCACTCTTCCTGAGCCATCAGAGGACGGATGCTGTCCGTAGTCGCTCTTCCACGAGTGTCTGTCTGGTGGGCAGAGGCTGGGCTGGGCCAGGCTGGGCTGTTTAAGGACCTTTAGAAGCTGTGAGCCCCACAAAGTTGAGCTGGAGCTGCTTTGGGGGCATCTGGAAGAGTCAGCACTGTGGCTGAAAACATCAAGACCAGATTCAAGACCTCCTAACTGCCACTTTGGCAGCTGCTTCCCCACCAGAACTAAGCCCAGAACTGCTGACAAAACTACGCAGATGTCAGCCTGGATGATCACCAGGCAGAAGGCACATTTCTGGGAATATCTGATCTGGCCTCGCCCTACATCTCCTCTGCCCCCTTCCTTCTCCTAGGATGTTGATGGGGTCGTGGGCTGATGGATCCCTGCCCTGGTATCCTGAATCATGACTTAACAAACAATAAATACTGTTTGGAAAAGTACAAAGGAAAAAAGAAGAAAAAGCAACTGTGAGCCCTACAAAGATTATGGCACCCCACACTTACATAGAAGAAGGACTTCCTAGGTGGCACCAGCAGTAAAGAACCTACCTGCCAATGCAGGAGACACAGGAGATGCGGGTTCAATCCCTGAGTCAGGAAGATCCTGTGGAGAAGGGCATGGCAATCCATTCCACTCTTCTTGTCTGGAGAATCTCATGGACCTAGGAGCCTTGCGAGCTCCATGGGGTAGCAAAGAGCTGGACGTGACTGAGTGACTTAGCACACACATAGAAGAGAGCAAAAGCAATAAATGCTATGCAGTACTTAAGGCTCAGACACTGCTTTAACTGCTTACCTCTGTTTGTAGTTCTCAAAGTCCAGTCGGGAACTTGGGGAAATGCAGATGCACAGGCTCCATCCCAGACCTGACAGGTCAGCCCTCCAGGTGATCTTGATGAGCACTCAGATCTGAGCACCTCTGACTGAGTTTACCTCCTTCGATCCTGTAAGCAACCCTGGTAGGTACAGATTGCTGGAGTTGCCTGTCCAAGGTCACACTGCTGTTAAGTGGTGGCACCGGTGTTCAGACTCTGGCCCCCAGCTCCAGAGGCTGTGCTCTGAGCTGTGGTTTGCACATTTGCAAGTGTTACTTCCAAAAAGGGGACATCCCAGATAATACCAGTCATAAGTACCCACCTGCCAACACAGGAAACGTAAGAGATGGAGCAGGTTCAATCCCTAGGTCCAGAAGATCCCCTGGAGGAGGGCGTGGCAACCCACTCCAGTATTCTTGCCTGGAGGATCCCATGGACAGAGGAGCCTGGTGGGCTACAGTCCATGGGGTCACAGAGAGTTGGACTTAGCACGCATGCACTCCCATAAAACTGGTGTTGGATGTAAGCCACAAAACGTGTGAGAACATCAGACAGAATGACATGGTTTTTACCCTGCAATCCCACTCCTGGGCATATACCCTAAGAAAGCCATAATTCAAAAGGACACATGTACACCAGTGTTTATTGCAGCACTATTTACAATAGCTGGGGGATGGAAACAGCCTAGGTGTCCTCAGCAGATGAGTGAATAAAGAAGTTGTGATACATGCATATGAAGGAATATTACTCAGCCATAAAAGGGATGAAATTGGGTCATTTGTAATGATACTGCTGCTGTTGCTGCTAAGTCGCATCAGTCATGTCTGACTCTGTGCGACCCCATAGACGGCAGCCCACCAGGCTCCTCTGTCCCTGGGATTCTCCAGGCAAGAATCCTGGAGTAGGTTACCATTTCCTTCTCCATGTAATGATACAGATGAACCTAAAGTCTGTAATACAGGGTGAAGTAAGTCAGAAAAACAAATATCATTTATTAATGCATATGTATGGAATCTGGAAAAATGGTTCTGATGAACCCATTTAGAGACACAGACACAGAGAATGGACGTGCAGACACAGTGGGGAAAGAAGAGGCTGGGACGAATTGAGAAAGTAGCATTGACATATATACGCTACCATGTGTGGAACACACAGTCGGCAGGAAGCTGCTGCAGAGCACAGGGAACTCAGCTTGGCGCTCTGTGATGACCTCGAGAGGTGGGATGGGAGTGAGGTGGGAGGGAGGCTCCCAAGGGAGGGGATATATGTATACATATCACTGATTCACTTTATTGTACAGCAGAAACCAGCATAACCTTTGTACAGCAATTGCACTCCAGTTAAAAATATTTTTAAATGACATCATTTTCCCCTGTGTCTTTAAAAAATTAAGTTATTATGTACATATATACATATATCTCATTGGATTTTCCCCAAAATGTTCTTTCTCTTTTTCACGCTTGGCCTGTCTGTAGGATAACCTGGCACTGGGCAGAGGGATACAGATCCAGAGGGGAACAAAATATAAGCCTTAAACTTGAACCCAGGCTTCTGGAGTTAGTTTTCTTCCTGGTACTCCAGACCCCTCTTGATAAATTCTTTGGATGAATAATTTTGAACTAAGTTGGTAAAACCTGACTGGCTCAGCACAGTGATCTTCAGCATCATCTGGGTGCTTATTAAAATTCAGATTCCTGGGGATGCTGACTCGGGGCATCAAAGATGAGGTCCAGGAACCTGCATGTTAACATATTGCCCCCTGCCCCAAGATGATTCTAATGCAGCCAGTTCCTATAACTGCTGAATGTCAAGATGCTTGGCTTCCTGTTTTTGAAGCCTTTTCATTTGCAGTAATACCACATATGCGAGGTCTTGAACCCACACCTGAGTGTGGCCAGCTAGCCTGATGCTTCAGGACACAGAGTTGGGGCTCAGAGAGTCACAGGTCACAAATCCTGCTTCTGGGGCTTACACACTATATGACCCTGAACCAAATTCCTTAAGCTGTTGAAGGTGGTGATAGTGTTCTAAAGACTCTGCCTGCCAATGCAGGAACACAAGAGACTTTGGGTCAGGAAGATCCCCTGGAGGAGGAAATGGCAAGACACTCCAATATTCTTGCCTGGAACATTCCATGAGCAGAGGAGCCTGGTGGGCTACAGTCCATGGGGTCACAGAGAGTTGGACATGACTGAGCATATAGTACACACACACATACACAAGTTGTATAAACCTCAGTGTCCTCATCTGTAAAATGGGCGATAATAGTCCCTATTGTGTAAAGTTCTTTGTAACAATTATATGAATAAATGTGCATTTGGCCCACATTTAAGATCAATAAGATCTTTTGGATGACCAATAGGCAATTTTAGAACCCTCCAAAAGTCATTTGTTCTGTTATCCTCAGATAGTGATTGGATGACTGTTTCTGATGTCCTTTTAGGTGACAGATGGAGAGTGGCCCCCTGCATGAACCCCAGCACTGCTCACAAGCTTTCCTGTCCATCCTCTGCCCTGCTCTCTCCAGCACAGGGTCAGGGTGGGCAAGAGGCACTCTTGCTGCAGGTGCTGGGACCTGTGAACATGACTAGGGTCTTTGGGGTTTTTAATTTTATTTTTTACTGGAGTATAATTGTTTTCCAATGTTGTATTGGTTTCTGCAGTATGACAGTATAAGCCAGCTATGTGTATACACATAGCTCCTCCCTCTTGAGCTTCCCTCCACACCCCCATCCTACCCCTCTAAGAGTACCAAGCTGAGCTCCCTGTGTTATACAGCAGCTTCCCACCAGCTATCCATTTTACACATGGTAGTGTATATATATGCATTGCCTAGGGCCTTTGATGGAGAAGGCAACGGCACCCCACTCCAGTTCTCCTGCCTGGAAAATCCCATGGGCGGAGGAGCCTGGTGGGCTGCAGTCCATGGGGTCGCTAAGAGTTGGGCATGACTAAGCAACTTCACTTTCACTTTTTACTTTCATGCATTGGAGAAGGAAATGGCAACTCACCCCGGTGTTCTTGCCTGGAGAGTCCCAGGGACAGAGGAACCTGGTGGGCAGCCATCTCTGGGCTTGCACAGAGTCGGACATAACTGAAGTGACTTAGCAGCAGCAGCAGCAGGGCCTTTGAAGATCGCATGGGGCAGCAAAGAGATGGGGAAGAGACCAGACTTTCTTAGTCCCCACAGTGACCCAGGAGACTTAGTGGCTCCCTCCATCTGGTCACATTTCTTCCAATATAACTGACCAACTGAGTATCTATAAGGAAACTGGGGACTTAATCCAGACCCTGCACCATGGAGCAAATAGCCCTGTAAAGCACCCTGCTTTATCCCCAGCCAGCACTGCAAGCTGCCTTTTTCTCTCTCACGCTCATTGGTTCCACTGCATGCTTTTATGGGAGCTCCTAATGGGTTTGGGGAGATGATTAAGCATGTGGTCTATAGAATAATCCCCTCCCTTCCTATCAAGATCTTCAGAGAAAGAACTGAGAATTCTGAAATTGGAAGATGTGTGAATTCAGACCTTGATTTTGGCTTATGAGCCCAACTCTGTTGGTAAAGATTTCACCCTTACAATCAGGATCTACTCCATGTATGTCCCCAATATTTTATTTTAGAGGAGTCACTGGCTCTAAGTGAGGAACAAAAGAAAAGGGAACATGTTTCAGACAAAAGATTTAACTGACTGAAGCAGAGTTGGGAAACGACCCATTAACTATTTTTGAATGGTCTGTGAGCACGCATCTGTTGTCATCGTTCCGTCGCTAAGTTGTGTCCGACTCTTTGTGACCCTGCCAGGCTGCCGCCATGAATGGTGATTACATTTTTAGATGGTTGGGAAAGCCCAAAAGAGTACATGTGACTATTTCATGACATGTGAAAATTCTATGTGAAAATCAAATTTCAGTATCCAAAAATACAGCTGCACTGGAATGAAGTCACCTTCATTTTTTTTTTTTTTGTATAGTAGTTGTGATGGAGACCTTGTGTTGGCTGCAAAGTCCAAAATATTTACCATCTGGATTTGTAGAGTCTGCTGACTCCTCTCACAAAAAACCATTTTATCAGAATGGCTTGCATTTATTCACAGACATATTCGGCTTTTCCTATGTATTTTCCCTATATTTTAACTTGTTTAATCCTCATAGCAATCCGAGGACATCTGCTCTTTTTGAAATTACTTTTTATTGGAATATAGTTGTTTTGCAATGTCATGTTAGTTTCAGGTATACAGCAAAGTGAATCCATTAGACACATAGATATATACACTTTTTTTTTTAGGTCTATTCCCGTATAGGTCATTACAGAGTACTACTCTGAGTAGAGTTCCAGACATGTATTCTTATGATACCCATTTTCTCAGTGGCGAAACAGAGGCAGAGAGTTTCCTGTGGTCTGCCTCAGATCACTAGCTAGGAAAGAGCAGAACTGGAACTTACACGCAGGAATCAGAAGCCAAAGTACATGCTCTTGACCACTATGTCACACTACGTTTTCTGACCAGCTGCTGCATAACTTTATCCTTATAGACAAAGCGTTCAGGAGGTAAGGTCCTTAGATGTTCCTGTGCAAGTATTCACATCTCTTCCTGATTATCAGAGCCCAGAGGGACTGATGCTATCTCAGACCTCGGGGAGAACATTCCCTCTGTATCCAATAATACGTATCAGAAGCTCAACCTGGGACCCGGGTGCCTCTGACCTCATCTTCAGTCCCTCCAAGATGGCAGCCTCTTCCATGTGTATGTGGGCGCTCTGATGCCCATGTGGGTGGAGCAGGGAACCCAGATGCTTAGGACTAGTGCATCCAAGACCCCAGCAGGTGACATCCCATTAGCCAGGGAGAAGGCCCTGGCTATTTTCCTGTTTACTTTCCTTTGTGATGTATCGTAGCACAGGGAATACATTTCTTCACAATTTCCCTTTTGATGAAATGGGGCTCTGGAGGGCTGCGTCATTAGTACTGATAAATACTTTACAATCCCGTCAAGAACAAATGGAAATGCCTTAAGAAAAGAAGAAAAACTGCTGAGTAATTAAAGAAGCCAGTAGGGTTATATTATTATTTTGAGCAATTATGACCAAAAGTCTTAATCAAGCAGCACTCATATTGAGCTGGATTATTTTTTTATATATAAAATCATCCTTAGCATTGTCAGCTGCAGGCCAGTGGTCAAGATGCCCTGGGCAACGTGGCTGAGCTGCAGGCTGAGGGTGCTGGGTCCCAAGGTCCGGGATGTCTTCACGGGCCCAAAAGTCTTGCTCCAGGGCCTGCACTCGGCAGGTCTCTCCTCTCGCCTTCTCTCTCTCCTGCTCCCACTTTTCCTTTTCTCTTCCGAGGAGGGTTTGCTTCTGGGTTAGTGCTGAGCCATTTTTGTGTATCTTATATCCCCTGCCATAAAGACTGTCTGTTTGAATGATAGCTCCCTGAGATGTGCAAACAGCAGATGTGGGCTCAAAGACCAGAGAACTGAGAAATTTGCCAAAAGCCACACAGCTAGTGAGGAGCAGAGCCTGGACTTGAAGCCACACGTGTGGGCAGTGATGGGTGTGGGAAGGTGAAGAGCATGGGCTCTGGCTCCACATGGGCCTGAGTGTGAGTCCCAGCTCTGCCTGCTGATCTTGGGCAAGTCCTTTAATCTCTTTGAATATCAGTGTCCTCATCTGTAAAAGGGGGTGATTATAGTACTGGCCTCATGGGTGGTTATGAGCATTTGATGAAATCATGTACACAAAGCCCATGGTGAGTACTTATTAAATGGCAGGCTTTGGCAGGTCATGGTTCCCAAACCATGCAGCGAGTCACCCTGGGGCTGCAAAGATGAAGTCTCTAGGGTGCTGTGTGATAGTTACAGTTTTCAAAGTAAACATAGCGACACCTGTTGGACACTGAGTGAGCTGCCAGGTCAAGATAGTAGCTGTCACAGTAGATTCGGCTACATTCCTTTTGATGACTTCCTTTCTTTGTGAAGCTGGAGTTTGACAGTCACTTTGATCAAAAGCAAATACCAACAAAATGAGTATGGAACAGGAACCGACTGGAGGAATCCCAGTATGAGTTCAAGTTTGGAGGAGCTGTGTAGTGCTCAACAGGCACACACATTCCTTTGCTGGGCACTTGTGATAATTTAAGAATAATACAAAACTACCGTTTTTGCCTTCAAAGTCTGCATATAATTTTTTTCATCTGACTATTGTTTAGAAAATAAATGCTTATTAAGCTTCTGGTTGTAACTACTAAAACTTGTATGGATTCCTTTTGGCCCATGGGTGCCATGAAAAATATTACCAAGACTCTTAAGAGTGCCAGGAGCTGAGAAAGGTTGGCAACTCTGCCCTAAGACACATCCAGCGGCTTCCCAGTGTCCTTTGTGAATTAATTTTCTCAGTTTCAGAATGAGCAGAGAAATGGAAGCATACCTTCTTGCCTTACTGTATGTTCAAGGAGGAGTGGAAGAGTGACCGTGAGATTTGGGGGGAAAATTGCAGCCTCTCTTTCAAAATGTAGCTCCAAACAGCCCCATGGGGGTTCGAGTTGAAAGACCACTTTCTGGGAAGACAAGCAGCTTGAGTATTTAACACTTGCTGTTAAGATTTTTTCTCAAGATCCGCTGCCACAAATCAGTTCTGATTTCAGCCCCAGGCTTTCCATCCAAGGGCATTCCACCCCGCTGCACTGGGCATGGGTGACTAAGCAGTTGAAGTGATTCCTGATTGGCTGGTGCATGTCCCCAACAGCCTTTGCTCTGGAGTTAAGATGAAAAAGCAAGATGAGACATGTCCCAGAGAAGCTTTGCTGATGCAGAGAAAGTGGTGTTCGTTTCAAATACACGACCCTGAGTTTGAGCTCAGTGCAATGGAGACTGAGGAGGTCTTTCCCATTCCACCGCTTTGCTGGGTTGATTTTCAAATCTGCCAGCCACCTCTGCAGCACCTGATCTATCACTGCTTTAATGCCTGCAGAAAAACAGCCACACGACAGCAGGTGGAACCTTGCAGCCTTCCAGGTCGGCTCAGTGCTCCTTGTGAGATGTCCAAATGACCCTTCTTGCACGAATGCACAAGCATTTTGGGAGATTCAGCACAGCACTTCTCCAAGCTTGGGGCAGGAGGGTCCCGTGTTTTTGCAGGACCTATTTGACAAAATTAAAAGATGCTTGCTCCTTGGTAGAAAAGCTATGACAAACCTAGGCGGTGTATTAAAAAGCAGAGACATCACTTTGCCGACAAAGGTCTGTGTAGTCAAAGCTGGGGTTTTTCCAGTAGTCATGTATGGATGTGAGAGTTGGGCCATAAAGAAACCTGAGCGCTGAAGAATTGATGCTTTCATACTGTGGTGCTGGAGAAGACTCTTGAGAATCCTTTAAACAGCAAGGAGATCAAACCAGTCAACCCTAAAGGAAATCAGTCCTGGATATTCAATGGAAGGACTGATGCTGAAGCTGAAGCTCCATTATTTTGGCCACCTGATGCAAAGAGCCAACTCATTGGAAAAGACCCTGATGCTGGGAAAGATTGAAGGCAGGAGGAGAAGGGGACAACAGAGGATGAGACAGTTGGATGGCATCACTGACTCAATGGACATGAATTTGAGCAAATCCAGGAGATAGTGAAGGACAGGGAAGCCTATATTACCAAGACTCTTAAGAGTGCCAGGAGCTGAGAAAGGTTGGCAACTCTGCCCTAAGACACATCCAGCGGCTTCCCAGTGTCCTTTGTGAATTAATTTTCTCAGTTTCAGAATGAGCAGAGAAATGGAAGCATACCTTCTTGCCTTACTGTATGTTCAAGGAGGAGTGGAAGAGTGACCGTGAGATTTGGGGGGAAAATTGCAGCCCTCTCTTTCAAAATGTAGCTCCAAACAGCCCCATGGGGGTTCGAGTTGAAAGACCACTTTCTGGGAAGACAAGCAGCTTGAGTATTTAACACTTGCTGTTAAGATTTTTTCTCAAGATCCGCTGCCACAAATCAGTTCTGATTTCAGCCCCAGGCTTTCCATCCAAGGGCATTCCACCCCGCTGCACTGGGCATGGGTGACTAAGCAGTTGAAGTGATTCCTGATTGGCTGGTGCATGTCCCCAACAGCCTTTGCTCTGGAGTTAAGATGAAAAAGCAAGATGAGACATGTCCCAGAGAAGCTTTGCTGATGCAGAGAAAGTGGTGTTCGTTTCAAATACACGACCCTGAGTTTGAGCTCAGTGCAATGGAGACTGAGGAGGTCTTTCCCATTCCACCGCTTTGCTGGGTTGATTTTCAAATCTGCCAGCCACCTCTGCAGCACCTGATCTATCACTGCTTTAATGCCTGCAGAAAAACAGCCACACGACAGCAGGTGGAACCTTGCAGCCTTCCAGGTCGGCTCAGTGCTCCTTGTGAGATGTCCAAATGACCCTTCTTGCACGAATGCACAAGCATTTTGGGAGATTCAGCACAGCACTTCTCCAAGCTTGGGGCAGGAGGGTCCCGTGTTTTTGCAGGACCTATTTGACAAAATTAAAAGATGCTTGCTCCTTGGTAGAAAAGCTATGACAAACCTAGGCGGTGTATTAAAAAGCAGAGACATCACTTTGCCGACAAAGGTCTGTGTAGTCAAAGCTGGGGTTTTTCCAGTAGTCATGTATGGATGTGAGAGTTGGGCCATAAAGAAACCTGAGCGCTGAAGAATTGATGCTTTCATACTGTGGTGCTGGAGAAGACTCTTGAGAATCCTTTAAACAGCAAGGAGATCAAACCAGTCAACCCTAAAGGAAATCAGTCCTGGATATTCAATGGAAGGACTGATGCTGAAGCTGAAGCTCCATTATTTTGGCCACCTGATGCAAAGAGCCAACTCATTGGAAAAGACCCTGATGCTGGGAAAGATTGAAGGCAGGAGGAGAAGGGGACAACAGAGGATGAGACAGTTGGATGGCATCACTGACTCAATGGACATGAATTTGAGCAAATCCAGGAGATAGTGAAGGACAGGGAAGCCTAGCGTGCTGCAGTCTACGGGGTCACAAAGAGTTGGACATGACTTAGAGATTCAACAACAACAAATTTGATGTTCATGGTGGGGTATCAGGGGAAATCATAGCCTGAGATATCAGAGCTGTGTTTATGGGGGCCTGACCCCTGCTGATCTCTCCAGATGGGACCTTGTCCTTACTCACTTCACAGCCCAAACCCCACTGGTCCAGACCATTCTGTGTCCTCAGCACGTGCAGGGCCAGCTTCTGCCTTGGTTCTGCTGTTCCCTCTGCCCAGAGTGCCCTTCCTCTCAACACCTGTCAACTCAAGGATTCCCTCCTCTCAGGGGAGCACTTTAGAATCATGGTCAGAATATTCGAGTTCAAGTCCTAACCTCACCCCTTACTAATCCCTCCAGCCTTTCTCAACTTCCTCACCTCTTTGTTGTTCAGTTGCTCAGTCGTGTCCAACTGTTTGCAACCCCATGGACTCCAGCAGGCTAGGCTTCCCTGTCCTTCACTTTCTCCTGGAGTTTGCTCAAATTCCTGTCCATTGAGACAGTGATGCCATCCAATCATCTCATCCTCTGTCACCCTCTTCTCCTCTTGCCTTCAGTGTTTCCCAGCATGTCAGGGTCTTTTCTAGTGAGTCAGCTCTTTGCATCAGTTGGTCAAAGTACTGGAGCTTCAGCTTCAGCATCCATCCTTCCAGTGCCTATTCAGGATTGATTTCCTTTAGTATTGATTGGTTTTATCTCCTTGCTATCCAAGGGACTCTCAAGAATCTTCTTCACCATCAAGGTTCAAAGGCATCACTTCTTTGGCACTCAGCCTTTTTTATTGTCCAACTTTCACATCTGTACATGACTACTGGGAAAACCATAACTTTGACTATATGGACCTTTGTAGCAAAATAGTGTCTCTGCCGCCTCACCTCTAGAATGAGGATAAAATAGCACCTGACTCAGTGCTTCTCAAACTGTTAGGTACAGCAGAACCACTCAGGGATCTCACTAAGCCACAGGTTAAGGCTCAGCTGGACTGCGGAGGATGTTGGATTTCTGCATTTCTTTTCTTTTTTTATACTATACTCACATATATGTGGGATCTAGAAAGACAGTACTGATGAACCTATTTGCAGGGCAGCAATGGAGACACAGACAGAGAACAGACATATAGACACGGTGTGGTGGGGAGGGGGGAGGGGTGTTGGAGGAAGGAGAGGGTAGGACGAAGGGAGAGAGTAACATGGAAACATATGTCACCATATGTAAAACGGACAGCCAATAGGAATCTGCTTTATGACTCAGGGAGCTCAAACAGGGGTTCTGTAACAACTTAGAGGGCGGGATGGGGAGGGAGGTGGAAGAGATACTCAAGAAGGAGGAGACATAGGTATACCTATGGCTGATTCATGTTGATGTTTGACAGAAACTGACACAATACTTTAAAGTATCCTTCAATTAAAAATAAAGGTAATTAAACAATAACTATTTATGTATTCTCAGTTTTGGCTGTGTGAGTCTTCACTGCTGCGTGCAGACTTTCTCTAGTTGCAGCGACTGGGGGCTACTCTTCGTTGCAGTGCACAAGCTTCTCGTTGCAATACTTTTCTCGCTGCAGAGCACAGGCTCCAGGCACACGGGCTTCCGTAGCTGCAGCACGTGGTCAGTAGCTGTGGGGCCCTGGCTTAGTTGTTTTGCATCATGTGGAATCTTCCTGAACCGGGGATTGAACCTGTGTCCCCTGCATTGGCAGGCTCACTCTTATCCACTGTACCACCAGGGATGTCCATGCAGCATTTCTAATGGTCTCCGAGGTGATGGTGATAGGGCTGGTCCAGAGGCTGCACTTTGAATAGCAAAGGCTTATCTCACTGTAGTGCATGCTGTGGGGCATGGGAAGTGCTGAGGACGTGCCTGGAGCATGCCCACCAGTGCTAGCTCTCATTGTGTGTGATGGGCGGCTTCCAGAGTATGCCCACCCTCCTTCCGGGCAACCTGGCCTGGCTGTGTGTCCAGAGCATCTCCCTGCCTTCTGCCTCTTCTCTCTGTGCCTCCAGGCCATTCTGTTGGGTTCCCCAATTTCCATGTAGGTCATAAAGTTCCTGAGGCCTGAAACATCAAAAGAGTAGTAGGTGTGAAGATGCACATCACGGCTTTTATGATGTGGAACAGGTCATGCTGGTGTCTGCAGAGAGGTACTTAGTTTTTAAGAGAACACAGGAGAGGAATGGGATTTACTTCTGGCCAGCCCCGCCGAGGTTTTCCCCACACTGAGTGCTTGGGCTGGACCCCAAGGCCACCCACTGACCACAAGGCCCAGGTATTAAAGCTTTCAAAGCAGTCAGTCTCTGAGATAACACGCCAAACCCCAGCACACCTCATGACCCATTTTCGCATGGCATGCCCCCAGATCAAGATCCAAATACCCAAACATCAGCCGGCTGCTGCAGGGAGAAGCAGCGGGAGTCGGGCAAGCTACTTATCAGACGTTTTCCATTATCCCTACCACCTGTTCCGGATTTCCAAAGCAGCACACTGGGTAACAGCCACTTTTGCACCAAAAAAGGAGAAACGGCAAGGATTTTTAGAGCATGCTTCTTCTCTCACTCTAGGTTTGATACATTGTAAAGGGAACTGGCTGTGAAATAACTACTTGCTGTTCCAGGCACTTTGTGATTTGTAAGCCTCGAGCCTGAGTGGCGGTGGTCTCCACCTGTGGCCTTAGAAAAAGAAAAGCATGAGATGGAGGTGGGGATGTGGCACCCCTGCAGGTAGATGAGTCTCCCCTCCCACTGCCCTGAGGATAAAAGTTTTGGAGCATCCAGTGAGAATGCCATCGGGAGACAAGATGGGCCAGCCGAAATCCCAAGCCCATCTGCTCATTTGTGGGCAGTGGTTGTTGGCTTTCTTACGTCCAAAGGATAAATGAGGTCAGCATATAACTGGAAATTGTCCACAGGCTCAGGAGAGAGGTAGAGGTATAGAGGATGTGTGCTTCCTGTGAAGCAGTATTCTCAAACCTCTGTGTGCCTAAAACTGCAACAGGGGAGGTACTTTGTTTAAAAAACTTTTTATTTTGTATTGGAGTATAGCCAATTGCACTTCCTAGTGGCTCAGATGGTAAAGAACATGCCTGCAATGCAGGAGACCTGGGTTCAGTCCCTGGGTCGGAAAGATCCCCCGGAGAAGGGAATGGCAACCCACTCCAGTATTCTTGCCTGGAGAATTCCATGGACAGAAGAGCCTGGCGGGTTAGAGTCCATGGTATCACAAAGAGTTGGACTTGACTGAGTGACTAACACTTACTTACTATAGCTGATTAACAACGTTGTGATAGTTTCAGGTGGACAGAAAAGAGATTCAACCATATATATATACATTTCCATTCTCTTCTAAACTCTCCTCCAGAAGAGGTACTTTTAATATTATATAACCAGGTGGAAAGATCTCAACTGTAGGAGCTAACTAAGCATGAAATTACACTGTACTTCATATAGTTAAAAAACAAACCCTCCTTTCTTTGCCTAATTGGCATACTTCCAATTATAAAAAAAAAAACACTTTTCTATGAGTTTATCTTTGAAACTATGTAGAAAATAGTGAGAATTTTTGAAAATTTTAGTGGCATTGTTTTGATCAATCTCTCCTATATTCTAATTATTATACAATGTAAACAATATTGATTAAGTTGTGATTTGTGATATTTGTAAGGATAGTCATTTTATTGGAAATTAGCCCATTAAATCCATTTAAACTTTTAAAGAATATATATAGAGAGAGAGACTCCCAGGGACTTGCTTGACTGTCCAGTGGTTGACTCTGTGCTTCCACTGCAGCAGACACAGGTTCAGCCCCTGGTTGGGGAACTAAGGTCCCTCAAGCCGTGCAGCACAGCCCAAAAGAAAATGGTCCTTATAGCTGTCTGGGCCCCCGGCCTGGTGGGGCTGGGGTGGGGCTCAGGGGCGTATATGTTTAACAAGCTCCCCAGGTGGTTTTGGTGCTTGCTGTGGTGTTCAGCTCAGGACGGTCAAGGAAGAGGAGTGATATATTCACTCCCATGGTCTGAAATACATTTTCCAGAACAGACTGAGGCTGCAGAATCAGAGGAGATGTGGCTGTAGCTCCATGTCATTCATTCATTCACTCCATAAATGTTTCCCAAACACCAGCAGTGTGCCAGCTGCCATTCCGAGTGCTGAGGATGTGGTGAACAAGGCAGAACAGGATCTTGGCTTCAAAGAGCTGACGTTACTATGTAAGAGCTCAGCAGAATGGAAGGTCACTAAGGACACGGCTGCATTGACCACATTCGTAGGCAAGAAGGTGGTGAGCTAGGGAGGAGGAAACCTTGCAGGCAGGGAGGGTGGTAGAAGCAAAAGTTGCAACTTTAAGTTGGGAGTTTCTGGAATAGTCTCACTGAGGAAGTGCTATTTAAGCAGCGACTTGGAGGTGAGGGGGTGGGAGAGCTGTGGCTGTGTGGATGTCTGAGGTAAAGCACAGAGACCCTGAGACCTCAGGGCACTCCAGCATGGTATTGGGGTGTTGTAGGTATTGGAGGAATAGTGGGGACACAGGAGGGTCATTGAAAGAGCAGGGAGCACGGCGGGGTGATGGCAAGTCCGATATGTCCAAGACAAGTCCCAGCGTAAACTCCCATTACCGGATTAATGGTTTCCCATTTCACTCTCAAGCCTGGGGATTTCCGTGGTAGCCCAAAGTTAGGGTTTATCGGTTAGAATCTGCCTTCCAGTGCAGGGGATGTGGGTTTGATCCTTGGCTGGGGAGATAAGATCCCACACGCTGGGGCAAATAAACCCACACACCACGACTAGGAAGCCTGTGTGCCACAGCTGCTGAGCAGTGAGCTCTAGAGCCCACGCTCCACAACAAGCGAAGCCACGAATTGCAGCAAAGACCAGCAGAGCCGAGAACAAAACAAAGCTCAGCCTGAACAATTAGCGTTATTACCTGTTTACCTGTTTAGAGGCCACTGTGAGCACTTGGCCTCTGAGGGAGTTAAGAAATCCTTAGATGGTTGAGCAGAGGAGTGATGTGATTTCATCAGACTAGAACAGGCTCTGGCTGCTCCATTGAGAACAGACTATAGGGTACCTAAGGTAGAGGAAAGGAGAACATTTTGGAGGTAGCTGTAACACTCCCACTGGTATAGTAGACAGAACAATGACCCCCTAAAGACATCCACGTCCTAATTCCTGGGGCCTCTGAATATGTTACCTTCACGTGGTAACACAGATGTTACCGAGCTGATTAAGGAACTTGAGATGGGAGGATTACCCTGGATTATACAGGTGGGCCTGATGTGATAACAAGAGGCCTTCCAAGAAAGAGGCAGGAGAGTCAGCGTCCCAAGAGAGAAGCAGAGGCTGGAGAGGTGCACTCTGAAGATGGAGGGACGGGCCATGAGCAGAGGAAAGCAGGCAGCCTCTGAAAGTTGGAAAACGCAGACAGATTCTTCCCCTCCAACCTCCAGAAGATCACAGCTTTGCTGACACCTCGATTTAGCCCGTTAACCTGCAGTCTCCCACATTTTTAGCCCTAGAGACCAGTTTCGTGGAAGACAATTTTTCCACAGACAGGGCTTGGGGATGGTTTCAGGATGATTTGAGATCATGTTTATTGTGCACTTTATTTCTCCTATTATTACATCATCTCCAGCTCAGATCAGCAGGCATTAGATCCCAGAGGTTGGGGACCCCTGCCTTAAAGAATCCCATCTGGACATCTGACCTATAGAACAATAGAAGGGTGTTCTTTTAAGTCACTAAGTTTATGGTGATTTTCTACAGCACAAGTAGAAGCTAAGTGGCCCATGGCTTAACCAACTAGCCACCTCTACCTTGACTTTCTGCCCTCCTGCCCTTAGAAGCAAGGGGCTTTGGAAAGAAGGACTTCACTTTTACCCTAACTCTTGGAGAAGTTGACAATAAACTATGGCCCACTGCCTGGTTTTGTAAATAAAGTTTTATTGGCACACAGCCATGCTCACTTGTTTGCATACTTTCTCAGGCTGCTTGAACCCTGTAAGAGCAGAGTTGAGTAATTAGCCAAACACCATATGGTCCTCAAAACCGAAAAATATTTATTATCTGGCCTTTTACAGAAAGTGTTTGCTGACCCTTGCCCTAGAAGGCCCTTTGTGGCTTATTAACCAGCACCTCGCCCCCCTGCTTGTGATGACCTCCCCCATGATGACCCCAGCCTTTCAGAGCTGCTGCAGCATCCATAGGTGAGGTCATAGCAGCCACACCTGGCTCGGCGTGACCCTGCTACCCTGGTCACTGAATGAATCAAACTGGGCCATGCACACTCGCATTCGGATTTTGGAACCTGGGTTTCAAAGAGGGAGGGCTTGTGGCCGGAGCTGAGAATAAGCCTTGACGTGCGGTTGCTGCTTAGCAGATATTTTTCAAATGGGTGAATCCTTCTGGGAGATGTAGAGTGGGCCTCATCCACAGAGCGCAGAGAGAACTAAAGAGACCCCGTCTACAGGAACAGAACAAAAAAGCAGATGTGCAGGACAGGCAGACACAGATATCAGCGTGCTCCAAGGGGAGACAGGTTGGGGGAGCAGCTGTTTTGCAAAAGCTTTGTGGGTTCATTATCTGCTGCTGTGTAAGGAATTGCCACAAACTTCATGATTTAAAAGACAAACACTTATGGGACTTCCATGGTGGTCCAGAGGTTAAGACCTCAAGCTCCCAATGCTGGCAGTGTAGGGAATTAAGAATCCACATGCCATATGGCACAGCAAAAAAATAAGACATTTATAATCTCACAGTTCCTGAGGATCAGAAGTCTGGCCATGGCTAAACTGGGTTCTCTACTCAGAGTGTCCTAAGACTGAAATCAGGGATTCACCAGAGTGTGTGTCTTTCTGGAACTCTAGATCTTCTGTCAGGATCATGCAATTACTGGCAGAATTCTGTTCTTTGCAGCTGTAGGACTGAGGCCCTGTTCTTTTGATGGCTGTTTGCCGGAGGCTGCTCTTAGCACCTAGATGCTGCCTGCAATTCCTTGCCATATGGCCCCCTCTTTGGGTCCTCTCAGGCTTCTAGACTCTTAGGAAGGGCCCAGATCCTTTTGAGGGCTCACCTGATCTGGTCAAGCCCACCTGGATCCTCTCTCATTCAATGAACTCAGAATCAACTGACTATACCCTAATCACAGAAGTGAAGTCCCATCAAGTGTGCAGATTCTGCCTGCACTCAAGGGGAGTGGATTATACAGGGCGTATACCCCAAGGAGGGGCCTCCCAGGTGCCTCAATGGTAAAGAATCCTCTACCAATGCAGGTTTGATCACGGGTTCAGGATGATCCCCTGGAAAGGGAAATGGCCACCCACTCCAGTGTTCTTGACTGGGAAATCCCTGAATAGAGGAGCCTGGTGGGCTGCCGTCCAAGGGGTCGCAATGAGTTGGACTTGACAGAGCAGACACTCAGGCACACCAGGGAAGGGGACCCCAGGGCCAGCTTCCACCCTTGGCTCCAGCTTGATTTCCAGTTTCTAGTGCTCAAATGGCAGGAGCTGGCCTTCTCTCCCGTGGGCCCCACAAAATGGACCCAGCTCCGTGTGATAAATGGCTGCTTTCGCTTCAGCTGGCCCCAGCGGACCTCTGTTAGAGAACCTTGGCTGAGACTGTGATGGGATGGGGGTCCCAAAGACACCACCTCAATTTCAGCCTCACTTGCCCATGGTGTGCAGGAACCTTCCCTCCCCAAGAGCCAGGAAAAAGGAAGCAATCAGACAAAAGTGCTTTCTAAGCCGCTCATGGGCTATGGCCCAGATGACACCACGCTGCTGTGAACCCTGGCTGCTGCCCCAGCGAACTCAGTCTTAATGTATTGACGTTGGCAGCCTTTGTATATCTTGTCATGCCAATAGGGTAATTGAAATGGAATTGTCTCCAGGCATCCAATTAATCAACAGATAATCATAAACCCAGGGCCATTCACTCAGAGCAGCAAAGAGGCTTCTTCCTGGCTTCCTGACCAGGAAGTTGATTAAACCTAGTTAGACTTTATGTACATCACCTAGCAAGATTTAGGAGAAGAAAAGGAAGATGAGGTGGGTGGGGAGAAGAGAAGGAAGGTGGTGATTTCTACAGCATTTGCTGAAGCCCCAGGAACTGTGCTTTCTATAATGAGATCTTATTTTTCCCTCATGAGGCTTATGGACTGAATTTCATTTACAAAAACATCCTTACAAAGTAGGGACTATGCTGCACATTTTACAAACAAGGATGTCAAGCCCCAGAGAGGTTGAGCAAATTGCCAAAGGTCACACAGCGAGTAGAGGGTAGAATCTGGGCTCAAAATTAGGCTTATCTAGCTTTAAGAGCTATGTTCTTTGCACTCTATGTTGTGCCAGAAATGTAGATCTAAATAAGAAATAGTTTCAACTGCTGAGCCAAATTTAAAGGACAGAATTGTGCAAAGTGAGAAAATATTCGAATGGCTGTCCTCCATTGGCTCAGCCTTTGTAAAATCTAATTATTGATATGGCTGCTGCACTCAGGATCTTCTTTGCGTCTTGCAAGATCTTTCACTGCAGCACATGGACTCTCTAGTTATGGTGCACAGGCTCAGCTGCTCTGTGGCATGTGGGATCTTAATTCCCTGACCAGGGATTGAACCCGTGTCCCCTGCATTGCAAGGTGGATTCTTAATCACTGGACCTTTAGCCTTTTTAGGTGCTAATGTCAGCAGTGAAAGTGAGAAAGAGGGAGCCTTTTCTGATAGATTTTCGTTCTTTGGAAGAACATTCTCAGTTCCTGGGATAACTCGTCACTTCTTAAAAGCCCTTGAATTCCCAAAACTCTTGCATAACCCAGAGCATTCCCTCCCCTTTGGATAGGTGGGGAAGCTCTCACCCTTGGCTCACAAAGTAGAGGATTTAGTGTTTTCATCTTAGGAGCTCTGGAGACTCTCTGAATGATAGACTGTCTTCACACCCAGTTCCCTCTGTTTTCACCATCATTGGAAGTTCAAATCAAGAGGGTAAACTGATCCACAGGCAAATCAGCTGAACTAAAGGCACAGGGCATTCAGAAGAGCAGAAAAAACTGCAGTGGCCACTAAACTTAGCCTCAGAACACGTGCAGATGCTGGGAGGGATTCCTGTGCCCACTCCAGGAAGGCTTACATCTGCTGTGGGGCTTCTATGAGAAGACAGGAGGCTTATTCTCGTGGTTCCAAGTGAGCCTGCCCAGTTCTGCTGGAGGCAGTATGACCCTGTACCCTTTTAGTTGGTGGAGGAGAGGGGAGATGCTGTTTTACTGAGCAGTTTGCTGTGCAGTGACAACGGGGACAGAAACCAGCCTTTTCTTGAAGGAGGCACCGAGACACATCTGCAGTAAGCAGGAGAGCATCGCCCTGCAAGGCTGAGTTTTTGTTGATCAGAACCAAGCTGGGCATGCCGGAGTTATGGCGAATACCCAGCAGCCCCCAGTGGCAAATTGGTCCCTCCAGGGAGCTGTGGCTTCAGAAATCCTTGCAGCTCTGAGTACTAACCAATGGAGTGGTGGATAATAGCATTAAAGATGCTGGGCTATGTGGAGAGCTGCAATCCTCGGCATACGGACAGTATTCCTAGGCCAGAAGCCTTCAAGCTGATGCGCAGAGCATTGCTGGAGAGAGAAGGAGGGGTTGACAGGCCCCTGTCGGCCAGGGCCATACAAACTCCTTCACCAACTTCTGTCCAGTTCCTCTTCATCCTTGCCTTCTCTCCATAATGCCAGTGTACGCTTCTCTTCTCTAGATGATTATCACTTCCAACTGTCTCCTACCAAAAGCCTCCCCCAACCCAATTCCATCCTACCCTTCACCTGAAGGGGGTAAAATAATGAACCTGATTATATCACCCCTCTAAACCCCTTGATAGCTTGGCCTAGGGCTTCCCTGGGGACACAGATGGTAAAGAATCTTCCTGCAGTGCCAGAGACCCAGGTTTGATCCCTGGGTTGGGATGATCCCCTGAGGAGGGCATGCCAATCCACTCCAGTAATCTTGCCAGGAGAATCCCCATGGACAGAGGAACCTGGTGGGTTATAGTCCATGGGGTCTCAAAGAGTCAGACATGACTGAATGACTGATACGCAACACACACACATGGCATGGTCAGGTCTCTGCAGACCTCCCCGCCTCAGCTGCCAGCCCCCCCTGCCTTAGGCTTCATGTGCTGTCCTTTGAGCCACACCCCAGGCTGTGCTTGACTCTTTCTCCTTCGTTTGCCTGGGATTCGCTTAGACTACCTTCCTTCCAACCCCTAGAGTCCACCTTTACTGGACTCTGCAGGTTCTGGTTACTAAATGTGGGACTAACGGAGCACTTGGGAGTTAACTTTTGCCACGTCCTGCTGTGGTGGTCCTGCTCTCTGCTTACAGGCCTGGAGATCATGGAGAGAGGGCTCTGTGGATGATGCCCTTGGTGTCAGAGAAGCCTTCTTTGAGGGTTGCATGCTCCCACGCAGCTGGAGCAAAATCATGCCCTGCACGTCCTGCTTTACGTTCCTGTCTGCTGGCTGAGCACTTGTCACACGATGCAGGTTGTTGTTGTTCAGTTGCTCGTGTCCAACTCCTTGTGACCCGTGAGCTGCAGCATACCAGGTTTCCCTGTCTTTCACCATCTCCCAAAGTTTGCTCAAACTCATGTCCATTGAGTTGGTGATGCCATCCAACCATCTCATCCTCTGTTCTCCCCTTCTCTTCCTGCCTTCAATCTTTCCCAACATCAGGGTCTTTTCTAATGAGTCAGCTCTTCGCATCAAGTGGCCAAAGGATTGGAGCTTCAGCTTCAGCATCAGTCCTTCCAATGCATATTCAGGATTCATTTCCTTAAGGATTAGCTGGTTTGATCTCCTTGCAGTCCAAGGGACTCTCAAGAGTCTTCTTCAACACCACATTTGAACATTTAGAAGCATCAGTTCTTCGGTGCTCAGCCTTCTTTACGGTCCAATTCATATCCATACATGGCTACTGGGTAAAACCATAGCTTTGGCTATACAGACCTTCATTGGCAAAGTAATGTCTCTGCTTTTTAATACACTGTCTAGGTTTGCCATAGCTTTTCTTCCAAGGAGCAAGCATCTTTTAATTTCATGCCTGCAGTCACCATCCACAGTGACTTTGGAGCCCCCCAAAATAAAGACTGTCACTGTTTCCATTGTTTCCCCATCTATTTGCCATAAAGTGATGGGACCAGATGCCATGACCTTGGTTTTCTGAATGTTGAGCTTTAAGCCAGCTTATTCACTTTCCTCTTTCACTTTCATCAAGAGGCTCTTTAATTCCTCTTCACTTTCTGCCATGAGGGTGGTGTCATCTGCATATCTGAGGTTATTGAGATTTCTCCCGGCAATCTTGATTCCAGCTTGTGCTGGGGCTGGTTGTTTATCTGCTTCTACTGTGTCCAGGGCCCATGTATAATTGGTGCTCGATTTTTGAATCAGTTAATGGATGGTAGATACATGTGTGGGTAGATGAGTGGGTGGATAGATGGGTGGGTCAGTTGATGGATGGACAAGTGGGTGGATGGATGGACAGGTGGGTGTGGATGGATGGATGGGTAAGTGGATGGATGGGTGGGTGGGTAGGTGGATGGATAGATGGGTAGATGGGAGGATGAATGAATGGGTAGGTGGATGGCTGGATGGGTGGGTGGACAGATGGATGGGTGAATGGATGGATGGGATTGCCTTACCCACTCTGTGTGCTACTTCAGGATGCAGATCCTATCTTGATCACCTTCACCTCCCTAGCACGCAGAACAGTGCCTGAATCACATAACTGCTCAATAAATGTCAGAGGAAAGGATGCTGGAGAATGGGTGGATCGACAGCATTAGTCCCCACAATTACCTCAGTCCAGGCAAGTCCCAGGGGCATTTTGGGACTCAGAGACCTACAATGTTTTCTTAGGTTGTTGCCTTGCATTGTTCTAACAATTCTGGAACCTTCTCCTGCATCTTGTGAAAGAGAAGGTCCAGCAGAATCTCCCACCAGTTTAGAGAACTGAGACAATAACAATGTGCATGGTGAAAGTGATAGGTAGTTTCTTTAGGGTTTAGCTATTTCTGAACCCGTGGGGTTTTGTTTTCTCTTAAAAGATGCTGAACTACTCACTGAACTTCCATGAAGGGAAAGTAGAGGGTAGCTTCCTGTTCCTCACCCAGGATAAGCTTTCCAGAATGGCCTTTTGAGATTAAAAACTCTTTCAAGGCAAATGAAACAAAAGTTAACCTGGATAAACTTAGGTATAGTGGCATGTTTTATGAGAAACTGATGAGGAACCCTGAAATATGTTTAAATCTTGCTCTTTGAGCCAGAATGCAAACAGTGCCTTTCCATTAACTAACTCAGGCTTGCCTCTCTACTGTGTGTGTGTGTGTGTGTGTGTGTGTGTGTGTATGTTTTGGAGTTTTGTAGGAGTATTCTTAGAATTTTCCTTGTTGGAAGGCTCACTTGCCTCCTTGATGCTCCAAGATAACTATGTAGAATAACAGAACCTTCCCCAGATTCCTCACACTTAGAAAGAACCTAATTCAGGCATCATTTCCCTCCAGCATTCATAGAGCAGGATAAACAAAGGGACAAACCCATTAGCGGGGCTCTTTCCCACCACGAATGTGTCAGTTCCACGAGGTACCTCGTCTGTCCTGTTCACTGCTCGTCCCCAGCATCTTGAACTGTGCCTACAACAGACAAGATGCGGAATAAATGTTTGTGAACAAGCTGCAAGCTGCTAGACTGCAGGCTCTGTGATGGCAGGGACCACGTTCTTACCCATTTTATGCATGAGTTTTGTTTCCACCATAGTCACAGAATAGAAGCTCATTCATTCACTGAGCAGCCTCCATGTGCCAGAGATTACTCAGGACCCTGGAGGAGCATTTGTTGAATTATCTGGTGCATCCAAGCATACATGATTGAATGGATGAAGAAATAACTGCATGAAAAACAAAAACAATGAGCCTATCCGTCCACCCGCCAATAACCAGTTTCATCTCCCTTTGTTCCAGTTCTGGAGTGCTGCGCCTAGAGAGTTCTCCCTCCTGTACTGCTTCCCCCTTACTTTGCTCTTCCGATGAACCTTCCCCACCTCGGCCCACCAAAGCCTCTAGGAAGTGTCAGCTCAGATAACATTTGTTTGAATCACCCCATCTGGTGTGAAGTGAACTGTCTTGCCTTTGAATTGCTCTGTCCCCTTTTATCTCAGCAGTTGAGCACAGTTCAAGAACCATTTGCTGAGCCCCTCCTCTGGCAGCCATGGGGGCAGGAACCAGGGATGCAGGGATAGCAAAGAGCCAGTCTCCACCCTAGGAGGCACTGGTGTGCAGCATGTGTCCTGCCTGCCTGGACTATAAAAGCACCATGGTTCTGAGACAGAGATCCCCGCATCTGTAAACACACAGAGTACCCAGAGCTGAGTCTGATCAAACAGGTGCCCCGCACTCACTCAGTGGTTGCGCATGTGAGGTGTGTAGCCTTGGAAGTCTTTGCTTTATTGGATTTGAAATAAGGAGCGGGGAGGAGCAAGCTGAAGGATGCTATGGTGGGGCAAGGAGCATGCTTCTCAGGCAGGGGCTCAGGAGATGGGGCTAAGGGTTACCGTCAGATGGCACCAAGGTTACCTCCATGAACAGGTGCATTCACAGGTAGTAAAAGGCCATTGTAGCAAGGAGATTTTGATAGCAACCCAAATGATTTCTGAGCTTGATTAACCAAAACAAAACAGAATGAAACCTTACTCGGTTTTCAGACCTAAGGAAATGTAGGAGGTCATAGCATCCGTGGTCTGTCTCCTCGGTGCCATCCTTCTGTCCTTCCTGTTGCTTTGTTTTTATGTTCCCCATGTCCTCTCTACCTTCTGCTGCCCCTGGTTTTCTTGAACAATTTTAGCAGCAGTGATGGAAAGAGGCACCTATGTAAATCAAGCAGTAGGATATCACCAGCACCCAGAGGCAGTCACAGCCCCTCCCATCCCCAAGGTAGCCACAGTCCAGACTTCTAGTGCCAGGGGGCCTACAGCTGCTGGGGTGGTCTGGCCTGAAGCTGAGCTCCTGTCTACCTGTGGGCTATGTTATACTGTTGTTCAGTCACTAAGTCACAAACTACTCTTTGCAACCCCATGGACTGCAGCATGCCAGGCTCCTCTGTCCTCCACTGTCTCCTGGAGTTTGCTCAGATTCATGTTCATTGAGTCGGTGATGCTATCTAACCCATTATCACAGACTAATCTCATCGTTAAAACCTCCGGCAGTGACGCAGATGAATCAAACTGCCTCACATCCTAACCAAAAGCTTTGGCCAGAAACTCAGACAGACCCTGCTTCAACCCTGCCCTTTGGACCTGAGCACTCAGTGCCAAGACCAGCCTGGCAGCCCAATGGGCTTCTCTCATAAAGAAGAAAAACACATTCTTCCTTTAACAAAAGGGCTTCTCCACAACTGTTTTGAGATGATAAGCAGCTCAGAATAGATAGGATTGATAGTACAGTAAGGTAAATAAAGGGTCCCCCAGAACAATAGCAGAGCCTTTTTTTTTTCCTTTGCTATTAGCAAAGCCAAGAGAAATTAGCACTGTGAGAATGCGGGGAAGTGATTGCTGCTCCAACAACTCTCTAATTAACAGTTACTAATGTCATAATAAAACCAAAAGGAGGCTTTTCTCATCTCGCCGTTGAGTGACTGCTTGGGATGGTATCTAGCTCAGCGCGGACAGCCTCTGCTTCTCAGGTCAGAAACTCGGCAGGGGTTCTTCTCTGTGATGCTCTAGCTTGGATTGGGGAAGTGTCTTAGTTGCTCAGTCGTGTCCGACTCTTTCGCTACCCCATGAACTGTACCTGCCAGGCTCCTCTGTCCATGGAATTCTCCAGGCAAGAAAACTGGAGTGGTTAGCCATTCCCTTCTCCAGATCTTGCAAACCCAGGGATCAAGCTTGGATCACCTGCATTGTAGGCAGATTCTTTACCATCTGAGCCACGATCCATAATGAAGGTGTGGAAGGGGGTTTCTAGTCATCACCAGATCATTACCACTGATAACGATATTATCAACAGCTCATCCATTGGAGCTTTGTTTAGACCAGGGGTCCGCAGTCCGTGGCCTGGAATCAGGCCACACAGCAGGAAGTGAGCAGTGGCTAGGGAGCTAAGCTTCATCCGTACTTACAGCTGCTCCCCGATTGCTCACTTTACCACCTGAGCGCTGCCTCCGTCAGATCCGCGGCAGCATTCGATTCTCATAGGAACACAATAAATGTAATGTGTTTGAATCATCTCGAAACCACCCTTCCCACCCACTCCATGGAAAAATTGTCTTCCATGAAACCAGTCCCTGGTGCCAAAAAAGGTTGAGGACCACTGGTTTAGACCAATGCTGTCAAAGACACTGTTTTCTGGACTGCTGTCACTACCCATCCTCATTTGTCACCAGTCAGTCTTCAAGAGGCTTCTCTGTGCATCTCTGAGGACGACAGCAGTCTCTGCCCTTATGGAGATATAACCCAGCAGAAAAGAAGTATAACCGGAGTTGGCCATGAAGGAAGAATCTTCTCCTAATTGTGCAGTACAGTTCGTCATGAACTGACCTGGTTTTAAAATGCTATTTGCACATACCCCAAACTAGACTGTAGCATTCGGAATCACCCATGGAGTCCCCGATGGGGCTGTATGCAGGTGTGAGTGTGGATATTCTGTGGCTAATTCATGACACCATAGCCATTTTAAAATATTTATTTATGTATTTGGCTGCACCACGTCTTAGTTGCGACATGCAAGATCTTCAGTTGAAACATGCAAACTCTTAGTTTCAGCACGTTCAGGGATTGAATCCAGGCCCCCTGCATCGGGAGCTCAGAGTCTTAGCCACTGGACCACCAGAGGAGTCCCACAATCATCATTGTTATATCAGTAAAGATAGGTGATTTTCTCTCTCTTTTTTTTTAAATTGAAGTATAGTTGATTTACAATATTGTGTTACTTACTGCTGCACAGCAGAGTGACTCAGTTGTACATTTGTTGACTTTATTCACTCAGACGTGTCCAACTCTTTTCGACTCCATGGACTGCAGCATGCCAGGCTTTCCTGTCTTTCACCATCTCCCGAAGCTTGCTCAAACTCATGTCCATTGAGTCAGTGATGCCATACACATACATTCTTTTTATCATGGTTTATCACAGGATATTTTTAAAATTTACTTTATTAAGGACTAGTTGACAGATATCATGAACAATGTGATGATGGGATAATCTGAAAAGTGGCATTGCTGGGTCATGGGATCATTTTCGGTTTAACTTGTGGAAGAACCACCAAAATATTTTCACAGCAGCTGCACCATTTCACATTCCCACCAGCACTGCACAAGCGTTCTCGTTTCTCCACAATCTCACCAACACTTGCTGTTTTCCATTTGGGGTGGTTTGACAGCCTTCCTAATAGACATGAGGCAGTGTTAGGTTGCTACTTGCTCCAGCACCAACTTCTTTGATCTGAGCACTGTCCTCTAAGTTTTCAGCTTGATCGTGTTCCCAGTTTTTCAAAGATTTCAACTTTTGTTCTTTCCGCCATTGAACAAAGCGGTGGTGAGATGACCAGGAAGGTGCCTTGAGAAGCTCGGCTTTTGGTCCTCCAGTGCTGGCTTAGAGACCAGCCCATCCTCTCATCCCTCTTCCCTGTGACTTGGACACAGTTTATCAGGTTCCACCCAGTTCTTTTTAACCAAGAAAGGCGCCTTTCTTCAGAATCCCCTGGGTTTTCTCCCAGAAAATCATGTTTTTAAACAAATCTAAGTGAGCCCTCAAGGATACATAAGCAATAAATAAACCATGTTTCTCATCCTTCTGACAGTGTTGGGCCCACAAGAATGTGGGAGGAATGCAGCTCAGGAATGAGCCCTCTTCTGTGGAAAGCAGAAAGTGTTGTGAATGTCACATGGTCAGGAGTCCACAGTCGTGGGTCCAAGGACTTACTGGCTTTGTAACTTTGGGCAAGTTGATCTTTTTTGTTTTCTTGGAAGTGGGGAGGTTGGTAGGGGTGTAACTGAAAGTGGGGTCCAGCTGCTCACTGCTCAAAAGCCGTTAAAGAGGCCAGCTTGGTTGAAAGGAAAGTTTGCTTTATTTTGGATGCCAGCAACCATGAGGTATAGCAGGGAGGACCCCTGTCCAAAAGCCTACTCCACCCCTTAGCAGTCGGGGGTAAGAGCTTTTATGGAAGGAGGGAGGGGCTACATGCAGAACAACACACTCATCGAGATTGGTCATCAGTGGTCTGATCAGCCTCGTCTTGATCATTTTAGCTACGCTTAATCTTCAGCTCCACGGCCGGTGTGTTCCCATTTCCTTGAGGCCAGTTCTCAGAATCGCGGCAGCTTATGTCACGGCTACAGTCTAGTCATCATATAGTTAACTTCTTCCACCTGGTGGAAGCTTCAGTGTCTACAAGAGAGTCACAGGATATGGCTCAAAACATTATCTATAACCCTTGAAAAGTAACTAAAGTCCTTAACTATGCTTAATATGTGCGTGTGTGTGTGTGTGTTCAGTCGCTCAGTTGTGTGCGTGTGTGTTCAGTCACTTAGCTGTGTGTGTGTGTTCAGTCGCTTAGTTGTGTGTGCATGTGTGTTCAGTCACTTAGGTGTGTGTGTGTGTGTTCAGTCACTTAGCTGTGTGTGTGTGTGTGTTCAGTCACTTAGCTGTGTGTGTGTGTGTGTGTGTGTTCAGTCACTTAGTTGTGTGTGCATGTGTGTTCGGTCACTTAGGTGTGTGTGTGTGTGTGTGTGTGTGTGTGTGTGTTCAGTCACTTAGGGGTGTGTGTATGTGTGTGTTCAGTCACTTAGGTGTGTGTGTGTGTGTGTTCAGTCACTTAGGTGGCTGTGTGTGTGTGTGTTCAGTCAGTTGTGTGTGTGTGTGTTTAGTCACTTAGTTGTGTGTGTGTGTGTTCAGTCACTTAGCTGTGCATGAGTGTGTGTGTTCAGTCGCTTAGTTGTGTGTGTTGCGTGTGTGTTCAGTCGCTTAGGGGTGTATGTGTGTTCAGTCGCTTAGGTGTGTCTCACTTTTTGCGACCCCTTGGACTATATGTAGCCCTCCAGGCTCTTCTGTCCCTGGGATTTCCCAGGCAAGAATGCAGGAGATCTGCAGGGAATCTTCCCAACCCGGGGATGGAACCCGCTTCTCCTGCATGGGCAGGCGGATTCTTTGCCACTGTGCCACCTGGGAGGCCCTGTGCTTAATGGCTCAACTATCATTATTCAGTTTTTTTAGATTGTTTTCCTTTGTTTCTGCATTTTCTCATTTCTCTGCTTAAAATTATTCTTTGACTAAACTTTTTCCACAGACAAAAAGAAGGCAGAGGACACAGGAGGAGAAAGATGAAAAGGTCTTGCTCTGTTTCGGGGGACTTGTTCATGCCTTTTTTCTGTAATCTCTTTGTGCCTCAGTCAGTGATACCTCATTTATAAAATGGTGGTGATAATTGGTCCCCCTCATATGGTTGTTGGGAGGATTCGATGAGCAGGAGCGTTGCCTATAAGTCACCTGTAAGTGTCTGACCTAGAGAGCGTGTTCCCGATCTGTTAACTCACATTAGTTTTGTTGAGCTTTGTGTCTCAGCCTCAATCTCTTCTTCTCTAAAATGGGGTAATATAAGTGTGTATTTCAAAGGTCGGTGTGTAGCCTAAGGGAGCCAGTGCACGTGAAGCTCTTGCCGTGGGCTTGGTGCATAGTCACTGCTCAGCAGGCTTGAGTCACATCACTCCCAGGATTGTCAGCGCTGCCTCCAGGCCCTGAGACAGGCAGATGTTTATCCTTAGCTCAAAGCACTGTGATGGTTTGTTGTCGTTTTGTCACCCAGTCATGTTCGACTCTTTGCAACTCCATGGACTGCCACATGCTAGGCTTCCCTGTCCTTCACCACCTCCAAGAACTTGTTCAAACTCATGCCCATTCAGTCAGTAACACCATCCAACCATCTCATCCTCTGTTGTCCCCTTCTCTTCCTGCCTTCAGTCTTTCCCAGCATCAGGGTCTTTTCCAGTGAATCAGTTCTTTGCATCAGGTGGCCAAAAGATTGGAGCTTCATCTTCAGTATCAGTCCTTCCAATGCATATTCAGGATTGATTTCCTTTAGGATTGACTGATTTGATCTCCTTGCAGTCCAAGGGTCTCTCAATAGTCTTCTCCAACACCACAGTTTGGAAGCATCAGTTCTTTGGTGCTCAGCCTTCTTTATGATCCAACTCTCAAATCTGTACATGACTACTGAAAAAACTACAGGTTGATGATAACCAACCTCAGTTGATTGAGCCATAGCTGGTGAGGAGGAAGCTTTGCAAGCATCAGAATAGTCTGAATTCTGTAAGAAAAAGAACACTAATTAGTCAAAAGATACATGTTCTCTTCTCTGCTCTGTCTCCAATTTTCCGTTCTACCACATGCAAGGCACTCCAGCCTCTAAGCCTCCATTTCCTGCTATTAAAGGACCTCATCCAAGAGGATACATAAACATGACCCACAAGCCATCACTCACTGTAGCAGACATTCCCCATTGATCCCAACACTCCTATCCACTGAGACCAGTCTTAACCTCAGAATCCTTCTCAGCACAGTGCTACAGGCAACTGCTATCAATCAACTGCCAGTTAATGAGTTGAAACCTATTTGATATTTTCAGGGGAAATTCCAATTCAGTTCATAAGCTCTTCTTCTGCACTCCCATTGACATGGGCAGACATGCCCAGATTTCTTTTAAAACTGTCTCATTAGACATAGCCCCTGAATGTTTCCGCGAGGCCAGGTGTCTGAGAGCACTCTCAATAGAAAAAGAAGTGCTCTTAAGCCACTCTTACGCTTCCTCCAGAAGAGGGCTTCTGCTTGCCACAAGGAGGCTGACTCGAGCCAAGGAATTAACCTTAAGGGGAAGTAACAGACTGATAAGAAGAGGCAGCTACCCCCTGCAGCCTGGACCACAGGTGATGGAGGGGAACTGGCTGCAGGGGAGGGGTCCCTATAGTCTGTGATGAGGAAGGGGATATTACCTTGCTGACTCGAGCCAAGGAATTAACCTTAAGGGGAAGTAACAGACTGATAAGAAGAGGCAGCTACCCCCTGCAGCCTGGACCACAGGTGATGGAGGGGAACTGGCTGCAGGGGAGGGGTCCCTATAGTCTGTGATGAGGAAGGGGCATATTACCTCTTGAGTTGGATTTTCTGTGCAGGCACTTCTTCCTTGGTACTCAGAGACTGTGCCTTCCCCCCAAGGCCACCAGCCTGCTATTTGTATTGCAGGCTGACAGACAGCTCTGGCTTCTCCACTTCCTGCCCTGAGAACCTTGGCCAGTTGTCAGCGACCATATATGTGATGAAATGAAACACCAACATCCTCACCACCAAGAAGAGAGAAAGAAAGAGTGCGTGTTAAAAACTGGCGAAATCTGAGACATGGCAGCAAGATCGGTTTCCTGGCTTTGATATTGTATTATGGTTATGAAACCTGGAGGAGGAAATGGCCACCCACTCCAGTATTCTTGCCTGGAGAATCCCAAGGACAGAGGAGCCTGGTGGGCTACGGTCCATGCGGTCACAAAGAGTCAGACACGACTGAAGTGATGCACAGGGTTATGAAGATAGTAGAAGCCTTATTATGAATACAAGGGACCTTGCTGTACAATTTTCAACTTTGTGTGAGTATGTCACAATGTCATAATAAAAGGTTTTTAGAAATAAGATCCTAGAAAATGCATGGAACAACCTCAAGACCGTACCCATGGGCTGTAACCACAAACAGTATTTCTCCTGCCTGGTTCCCAGTTCAGGGTATTGTTTAAAGAGAGTGGTCACAGCCTCTGCATTTCCAACACCAGAGTCTGAATATCCCAGCCCATCTTTTAGGCCAGTTGTTTACCTGTGTTCATAGGAGGAACAAAGTTCTAGCTGTTGCATATTCTATATGTGAACACTGAGGCCTCAGCCAAAGTAATCCCGTATACCTGGGAAAGCTTATTCCTGGGCATATTTTTCTTTTCAAACTCATAATCTGGGAAGTTCAGGAGCTTTCTATTTTAACAATTGCTTCTTTGATTTCTGTACATGACAATATTTCTTTTGTTTAAAAAAAAAAGCCTTCAAAATTCATTTTTGAATTTTGAAATAGCCTTCCATGTCCTCTGCATAGCCTTGAGAAGCCCAAGGCCTGGAAAGGGTTGATCAGTTCACAGACTTGTTAATTACTCTTGTATTGCGGAAGCCTCTGCTGCTGCTGCTGCTAAGTCACTTCAGTCGTGTCCGACTCTGTGAGACCCCGTAGACAGCAGCCCACCAGGCTCCCCCATCCCTGGGATTCTCCAGGCAAGAACACTGGAGTGGGTTGCCATTTCCTTCTCCAATGAGGAAGCCTCTAAAACTATTCTAATCCCCCAAAGATGACTTCTTTCTGAGCCCATGCTGCTAGGTCAGATGGCAAGCAAGGTATCTTCATTTTAGAAAACACACGCTTTTAGAGATTTTGTTGGTAGGGTTCTCACATCGTAAGACTATAACTGGAAAGAGGCCACAGAATCTGTTCGGTTCCAGCCAGGCCCACCTTAAACCAAGAGGTACCATTTTTGTTCCATGATCATGGTCAGGTCATGTGGGGGCTTCATTTATAATACAACCCAAAACTTCAGCCTTTTTCCTTCAGAGAGGAAATGTGATGCTTTTTGTGTTTGCTCATTGGTTTAGATTTTTTAAATAACTTTATTGCCTTGGGGAAATGATACATGCTCACTGTAAGTTAATTTTACATTTCACCACCCTGCTATAATTACAGTTAATCTCTGGGTCTTTCCGGGCCTCTAAGACACATGTGGATATTATATACACATGTGGATATAATGTATCAGTTCAGTTCAGTCACTCAGTCCTGTCCAACCCTTTGCAACCCCATGAATTGCAGCACGCCAGGCCTCCCTGTCCATCACCAACTCCCGGAGTTCACTCAAACTCATGTTTATTGAGTTGGTGATGCCATCCAGCCATCTCATTCTCTGTTGTCCCCTTCTCCTCCTGCCCCCAGTCCCTCCCAGCATCAAGGTCTTTTCCAATGAGTCAACTCTTTGCATGAGCTGGTCAAAGTACTGGAGTTTCAGCTTTAGCATCAGTCCTTCCAAAGAACACCCAGGACTGATCTGCTTTGGAATGGACTGGTTGGATCTCCTTGCAGTCCAAGGGACTCTAAAGATTCTTTTCCAACACCACAGTTCAAAAGCATCAATTCTTCAGTACTCAGCTTTCTTCACAGTCCAACTTTCACATCCATACATGACCACTGGAAAAACCATAGCCTTGACTAGATGGACCTTTGTTGGCAAAGTAATGTCTCTGCTTTTGCATATGCTATCTTGGGTGGTCGTAACTTTCCTATATTGCATTAATGTATACTTGCGTACCTTTCAGAAACCTGTCTTGTCATTTGCATTGTTAGAGACATAGCCATTCTTTTCTTTATGGTCAGTGAATTCTAACCTTTTTATTTCATCACCATCTTATTTATAACTGACACAATGTAGCACTCACTTGGTGCTCAGCACTATTCCCAGAATGTCTCACATCATCTCATTTAATCCTATAAAATGAGTGCTGTCTCCATTTTTAGCAGAGAATATTGCAACACAGAGATGGTATGAGATTGACCCAGGGTCACAGGGTAAAGGCCAGGGCAGGGACTTGAATCCAGCAGTCTGCTGCTAGAATCTATGCTCTTAACCACTGGGCTTCACTGCTGCTCAGTCCTGAATCCAGCTGTCTTTGAACTCCTCTGGCTCCCAAATGGTAAATGCTTGACACACAGAACACCTTCCACTTTTTGTTTCCATGCCAGACATCACTAATGGATCATATCCCCTTTCTTCTTGAGGATCATCGTTAGATATCATTGTTTCCCCAAATCTAACAAAATAAACAATGACTACCTTTGGGGACTCATCTTCAACAGAGTTTTGTTGCAGCCTAACTGCATTTGGACCACTTAGAGTTAACTAGAGAGGATGGATGGGCTACAAAGGATCATTTTATCACAGTGTACTTTGTGGAAAATGTTGCCAAATAGAGTGCATTAGTGAATCAGTACTTTAAATCTGTACAGTGACCACAGCTCAGAAAGCAGCAAACCTTGGTTAATGTCAATTGCCAAGAGTTTACTGTGAATATTGGTGACTGGAGGGCACCCGGGGGATCCAGGAAGCATGCCTTCAACTAGTGCTCACTCACACAACAAACATATATTAAGCACCTCCTGTTTATGCACAGAAATTGGGTTTATTTCACATGCATGTGTGTGTATTGTTGTGTTCTGTAGCTCAGTTGTGTTTAACTCTTTGTGAGCCCATGGACTGTAGCCTACCAGGCTCCTCTGTCCATGGAATTTTCCAGGCAAGAAGATTGGAGTGGGTTGCCGTTTCCTCCTCCAGGGGATCTTCCTGACCCAGTGATCAAACCCATGTCTCCTGTGTCCCCTGCACAGGCAGGCAGATTCTTTATTACTGTGCCACCTGGGAAGCCCCAGTTACAAATAATACCAGACAGTATTAGTGGGGTTGTGTTTGAAGAGGACAAGCTTCTCTCCATCCCCAGTTTGGTTTCAACTAAGAATTAAAGAATGGGAGATAGACATATGGAGATCACAGTCATTACCAACAGAGCTGAGTGACTGGGAAACCAGAGTTGGGTTTTGGCCAATTTTCTACCCCAGTGTCAGGCTAGGCTGAAGGACCACAGGCCTCCGATTCTCCAGCCATCGTTTCCCTTAGTACTTAACTTTGGCAGAGAACAGACCAGGATGCATATGTCCAGTGGGCAGACAGGCTCTGGGAAGGTGGTTTTCCTTCTCCCAAACTGACCAGCCAGACAGGAGTGAGTGAGGGGCAGAGGCGGGGGAGGCCCTATGTATGAGTGCCTGGGGCTCCCCCCATAGGGACACTTGGCCAGAATTTGGGAGTTGCCCTCTAACCGGCCTGTGATAAGTTGGCACAGGCCTTGGGGATTCAGAGAAGGAAATAGACGTGGGCTTTAGCCACTGGGAAGAGTTCTTGGTTCAGGGTCCCTGACCTGGGCCTGAGAGTTGGGGTGAGTTTGGGCAGACAGGTGGAGGACCAGTACCCTGGGCTTGGATTCAGATGAAGAAGCACAGTGATTTATGTGGGATAAGTGAAGAGGTCAGCAGAGGATCATGCTGGGTATAATCAGATATAAGACACAGCCAAGTAAATTGAGCAGGTCTACAAAATTCAAATCCATGAGTCCAGATTTTTTATGAGTTCATGTTGGTGGGTGAAGTCTGTGGCTGAAGTTCACACTTCATGACATGTAGGAACTGTTCTTGTGCAGGGAGTAGGAAGTTGTGTTCAGGGGAAAAAGAAGGGACTTAGAAGTCTAGTAGAGTCTCCTGCATCTCCTGCCCTGCAGGCAGATTCTTTACCACTGAGCCACCAGTGGTAAAGAATATAGAGCCCAATATAGATTACACATACACCCACACACGCACCCACACATATATGGGTTTCCCTGGTGGCAAAGTGGTTAAGAATCTGCCTGCAACTCCTGGGAAATTGTCATCTTCAGAAATAAGTAACCTTCGTTAAGAGGGAGATCTCAGAGCAGATGCTCACAGGCTGCAGAAGAGGAAATGAGATGCGGCCTCCAGACAGGCCTGCATCATCACCGGGGCTTGCTGCTCTTCTCCTGTTCACAGGGACGTGGGGTGGAGGGAAGCGCCTTCCTGGCCTGGAGCCCCTCCATGTCCATGCCCTGTGAGGTCCCCCAGCAATGGTGCTTTAATGATCTCTCAGCTGGCATTTAGCTTCTAATCAAGAGCAAGGAGGAAAGCACTGGCCAAATGGGGTCAATGTTCCAGGGACTTTGCCTGCTTGGGAGGAACCCAGGGAATTATCGGGCACACAAAGCTACCTCTTGGCTGGACAAGAGGCCCGGAAAGCTTCCAGACCCCTCACTGGTTAAAGAGGAAGTTGGCTGCATGGCTGACCTCGCTCAGGAATTGTACCGAGGACTGTCCACCTGAACTTGGGAGGCCATGTCCACCGCATTTCTGCTGGGCTCGATGCCTGTTGGTCTCTGCTGCTGCATCATGCTATAGTCTAAATGTTCGTGTCACCCCAGGATTCCTGTGTTGAAGCTATAGTCTACAATGTGGTATTATTTGGAGGTGGGGTCTTTGGGAGGTAATTTGGATGAAGTAAGTTTGGATGAGGTTGTGAGCATGGAAGCCTCATGATTGGATTTGAGTCCTCCCTGGCTGCCCTGGTGGCTCAGATGGTAAAGAATCCGCCTGCAATGCAGGAGACCCAGGTTCAGCCCCTGGGTTGGGAAGATCCCCTGGGGGAGGAAATGGCTACCCACTCCAGTATTCTTGCCTAGAAAATCCCATGAACAGAGGAGCCTGGTGGGCTACTGTCCATAGGGTCACAAGAGAGTCAGAAACAACTTAGCAACTAAACAAGAACAAGAAGATGAAGACCCTTGAGCACGCCCTCACTCTCTGTCCCTCCCTCTCCCTCCCTTACCTCTCCCTCCCTTACCCCTTCCTCTCCCTCTTCCTGTCTCTCTCCCCCTCCCTTTCCCTCTCTCTCTCTTCTCTTTCCCTGTCTGTCCACCATGTGAGAAAACTAGGAAGAGAGTCCTCACCAGAACCTAACCTCAGGCTTCCAGCCTCCAGAACCAAGAGTAGTAACTCTCTGCGGTTTAGAATGACCAGCCTCTGGTCCCCTGTCATGGCAGCTGAACAGACTAAGCCAGGACCCCTCCTCCTCACAAGCCCCCATCACAAGCCCATGTGACGTGAAGCCCACGTAGCGGGGAGGCTCGGTGACAGAAGCCAGCCTATCTCAGGTCAGCGATGAACTTGAACCTGGGTTTTCCTGACTCTAGAACCCATGCTCTTCAGCACCTGAGTAGACACCCTGCCCTCAGAAGAGCCTGCTGGAGGCTCTCCCTGCCCGTTAGGCATCTTTATCTGTCCCCCACCTCAAGATGGCTTCTGCCTGATTTAGTCTCCATTCCAAGGGCTTCCCTGGGGGCTCAGGGGATCCACCTGCAGTGTAGGAGACACCGGAGGCGTGGGTTCGATACCTGGGTCTGGAAGATCCCCTGGAGGAGGAAATGGCCACCCGACCCAGTATTCTTGCCAAGAACATGGACAGAGGAGCCTGCTGGGCTGTAGTCCATAGGCTCATAAACAGTTGGACACGATTGAGCAGCTGAACACATGCACACACATACACGTCAAGGGAAGCAAATCTGCAGCATTAGGGAAGCCAACTTTGTCTCTGGTTGACCCAGCTCCGGAAGAGCCTCCGCCTGGCCCCCGGGGTCCCAGGCAGTATGACGATTAATACGGTAGGTTTAGGAGTAGGTTTTGGAAATGACCCTTCTGGTTTCAGACCAAGTGCTCACCACAGTAGTGCCTGAGAATGTTAATTTCTCATTACCTTGCACTGCAGTTAAAGTCAGTTGTGAGCTGACAGTTGGAACAAGCCTCTTCCTGGGCCCAGAGCCCTTCACAGTGCAGCCTCCTTGTACCCCAACCGGGGGCTGAAATGAAATCAAGTCAGCCAGACTTCCTCTCTTCCCTCTCCCCCAATCTGTGCATTGAGAACAGGAGGGGAAAATCTTGCATTTTGAATGTCTTCTGACTAAGGAGTTTGCTGAAAGAATAGTTAATCTCTTTATCATAACTGGCTTGGCCACATTTCAATACTGAAAAGAAAAACAAAAAGCAAATAGAACAGAATCTTTTGTATTTCTGCCAGAGGAGGGGGAAGGGATAGGCTTGTCATTTTGTAGACATTTTTGGTTAAGTGTCCTTTGGCCTTTTAATCTGTGCATTTGAGGTTTTGGATATTCTGTTGCAAGAGAGAGAAATTGTTGCCCCTTGCTTGTCTGCCACAGGGTTGTGAAACTCACTTTTGAATTCCCCTTGCCGAAACTCAGGAATCTGCAGAGAAAGACTTTGAAGGCTGAGGATGCTGTTCTGGATGACTTACATCTAGAACATCACCTAACCTGGTTCTTCTGTTCCCAGGTGTCCATGGGAAATTAGTTGTTACAGTGCATGAGTGTTTCTTTCAGTGTTCACAAACTGCACGTTATATGCAGAATTATGTGTTACCATAGCCCATAGCTAACTCAATGCCTGTCTGCTCCTGCTTTCTCTGCAGTGTCCCATTTCTGAGTGATGACAGAAGACACAGCTGACTGCTGAAGCTGGAAGGAAGGATTGAAATATATGGGAATGACCAAAGGAATTTCAATTCAGAGTTTAGGTTTGAGTCCCAGCTTTTCCACATAATAGCTGTGTGACCGTGGGTAAATTAACCAACCTCTCTGAGCTTCAGTTTCCTCATCAGTAAAATGGCAATGACAAATTCACTGAGTTTTATGGGGAAAAAAAACACAACATAAAATTGGTGAAAAGTACATAGTAAATGCTTAAACATTACATGGTGTTAGTAGTTTATCTAAAGTTTTTATTTTATTAAAGTATAAGTGATTTACTGTTAGTCATTTTATTATGTGGAGGACAGTGCAGGAAGGAAACCATTGCTTTTTGACTCAGATGAAACTTTGTAATAGTTCGTATCACCCTGACAGTATACAAGGACGTCTCTACAGGCTCAGGGGCTTCCCTGGTGGCTTAGAGGGTAAAGAATCTGCCTGCAACGCAGGAGACCTGGGTTCAATCCCTGGGTTGGAAAGATCCCCTGGAGAAGGAAATGGCAACCCACTCCAGTACTCTTGCCTGGAAACTCCCATGGATGGAGGAGCCTGGTAGGCTACAGTCCATGGGGTCGCAAAGAGTGGGACACGACTGAGCGACTTCACTTTCCTTTCCTTCTTCTGCAGGCTCAGGGGTCTCTTCTTATGTCATCTCTTAGGAGTACCTGCTACATGTTGAGTAAAGATTAAGAACTCATGTTTCAGCATGTGCTAAGTTGCTCCAGCCGTGTCCAGCTCTTTGCAACCTTAGAAATGTATCCCACCCAGGCTCCTTCGGCCATGGGCATTCTCCAGGCAAGAACAGTGGAGTGGGTTGCCACGCCCTCTACCAGGGGCTCTTCCTAACCCGGGAAGGGGGGTGGGGGGGGAACCTGTGTCTCTTGCGTCTCCTGCATTGGTAGATGGGTTCTTTGCTTCTAGTGCTTCTTTTACCATCTGAGCTACAAGGGAAGCCATGTTTTAGTGGATGTGGTCTAACTCTTTATGTAATCCCTTGTCACCATGATTTGCCTTCTTTTTTAATAGGAAGGGAGGAAGCGGGAAGGAAAATATTTGGACAACAGTAACCACATTGCCTTGACTGGAACATGTGGTAACCTGCATTTCTGGTCCCCGGTGTTTGCTTCCTAGAGTGGTATTTCTCATCCACACTTTGCCATGGCCACATGGTGGGCAGAATAGACTTCCTGCCCCCACCCCCACCAACTTTAGACCCTACCATGTGACTTGCTCTAGCCAATGAGATGTTAGTCAGTGTGAGCTAGGCAGAAGCAAGAAATGAACTTTCGCATTTGAATCAGCTTTGTTTGCAGTCATCCCCTGGTCTCTGGAAGGGATTAGTTCTAGGAGCCCTGCAGATACCAGAATCCACAGACGCTCAAGTGTACAAGATGGTGCAGTGCAGTGGGCCCTTGGGCTTCCCTGGTGGTCCCGTGGTAAAGAGCTGCCTGCCAGTGCAGGAGACACGAGTTTGATCCCTGGGTCTTCTTGGCCAGTCTTCTGTCCTGTTTCCGAATCCTCTGCCCATTTACTTCTAGTCCTCAGCAATCTGCCTCCAGCCAGGATCCGCAGACACTGATTTGGGCAAAGTCACCTCTCACTCTGATTAGGAGCGCTGGGGACCCTGATGGTGACCCAGCTGACCCTTTCCTCCCTTCCGAGCTCCAGTGTCTCTGAGTAGTCTTGCCTGGGAAATCCCATGGACAGAGGAGCCTAGTGGATCACAGTCCATGGGGTCACAAAGAGTGGGACACGATTGAGCAATTAGACAACAAGTAGGCCCTCCCCCATATGTGTGGATGTGGAACCCTCAGATGTGGAGGACTGACTCCGTAGTCTCCCCTCCCACAGTCCTCATGCCTCCTTTCTTGGGATGGGCTGGGAAGCAGTGGAAGGAATCAGAACCTCTAGAGAGACTGGGGCTTTGAGGATCTGTCTTGGTTTTCAGTTGGCTGTTCATTTTATTCTAGACAGCAAGTTTTCTCAAGCAGGGTCATTTGAACACAGAAGTGAATGAAAAAGAATGTGAGAATGTGATGAGAGCAAGTAGAGAGGGGCGAGGTTCCACACAGACTTTAATGTGACCAGATCACCTGGACCTGGAATTTAATCCTGCAGCCAACCTAGGATGCCTTGAGCAACTGAAGGGAATTTTCAGAAGGGAGGCGGGATTCTTTGGAGATTAACTTTGGGCTTTGGCCTGGTTGAGTCTCGTTAAACTTTAAATAAAAGGCCTCAGGGAGGGGACGTATGTAGGGCCATTGTCCTGCCAAGGCCTGACATTTCTTATTTTGATAATTGATGTGGCCGTGTTGAAGCCTGTCACTGCGGGAGCATCATGCTGTGACTCTGGTAGTGGCATGGCTGTGTGAAGAGGGAGAAAAATCAATTTCCACTGTCCACGGAGTGTTGTTTGATTTATTACTGCTGGAAGAAGAAATTCTTTATCTCCCAGTCCCTCTTGGAGAGGACTGTTTTACAGTCTGCTGTTCGAGAGACTCTATAAAAGAAGTTATATTTGTCCAAACTTTGGTATTTTGATAACCTTCCTTGGCGATTCAGAGGACATTGAACACTCCCAATTTTTACGACCCTCATTTGTTTTTGATTAAACGATTATAGGCATTGAAAGACAATCTGCGGAGAGCACGGCTCGTGTATCTGCAGGATTGTTTCATGCAGTAGGAAGCACCAGCGGGCTTTAATTTTTCATGAGCGTTGAAGGGAGGAAAGAGGGGTTTGCTAGGAAAGAGGGCGTGGGGTGGGATTTGGAATCAGACTGAGACTGCAGTCCTGACTGCCACTGGAGAGCAGGTCCAGGAGCCTCGGTCCACACGCCTTGGTCTCTGCATCCAAGCAATGGATGTGTGTAGCAGATGACACACCACCCGTGTCTACTCTTGTCCCCTTAAGCCTTTTCCTGTGCATCACCCCCTCAGCCTGCTTCTGCATGCTTTTCTTTCCCATGTCCCATACCTGAGACAACTCTTCTGAAAATGCCCCTTGGTCTCCAGAGCTGCTTTACCCACAGAACTGGAAATGCCTGGGAGTTGATGTCCCTTCGAGACAGCCCTGAATCAGTCACTGATCAGTGTGGGAGTGTGGAAGCACAGTCCCCTCACTCACAACAGGATACGCTCTGAGGTGTAACTTACACTTCACAAAGTCCCCTCCCCTCCAGTGGTTCAGACAGAGGCTCTCCCACGTTCCCCTTTGCCTGAAATCAACCCTACTTAACTGCCCTTCCTTCCCCAACCTCTTCCCCACTCTCCTGCTGGAAGACATTTTCCTACATCACTTGTGCCCAGTCCTTGTCTCAGGGTCTATGTCTGAAGAATCTCATCTTTAATAGCAGACTGGTGCTCCTTGCCAATTTTTTACAAACTATTTTATTAACTTTTACTCAACGCTTTTGTGTGCCAGGTGTGGAATTAAGCTTTCAAAATGCATTATCTCTTTTAATGTTGTTATAAAGAAACAAGGTCTCTAGAAACACTACGCACAGGGACTAACGCATAGCAACTTGGCGAGCACTGGTTCAGTCTAAACATGATTGGTCTCAGTGTGGGCGGGAGGGAACACAACATCTCCCTCACTTCTCTCCCTGGACCCTCCTGCCCCTTCCCAATTCTCCTCGATGAAAATATATGTCGGGACTTCCCTAGGGGTCCAGTGGTTGAGAATTCACTTTGCAATGCAGGGGACACAAGTTCCATCCCAGGTCAGGGAACTAAGATCCCACATGCTGCTGAGCAGCTAAGCCAGAGTGCTACAGCTAGAGAGAAGCCGAGGTACCTCGAAAAGCCCATGTGCTACAGCTGAGGCCCGATACAGCCAATAAATATTAAAAAAAAAAAACTTCCTAAAAGCAAAAAGACATCTGCCCAACGTGCAAGGCCCTTGTTAGACACTCTGTGCTGTGCCGTGTGCTTAGTTGCTCAGCTGTGTCCAACTCTTTGCAATCTCACGGACTGTATCCCATGAGGCTCCTCTGTCCATGGGATTCTCCAGGGAAGAATACTGAAGTTGGTTGCCATGTCCTCCTCCAGAGGATCTTCCCAACCCAGGGATCGAACCCAGGTCTCCTGAATTGCAGGTGGATTCTTTACTGTCTGAGCCACCAGGGAAGCCAGTGAGAACCTCTAGCACTCCTTAATTGCACAGAGAATAGTAGAGTAAAATCCGCAGTTCCTGCATGACCATAATGGGGTTGGCAAACTTTGTAGGGAGTACCTGGGTAGTAAATATTTTAGACTTTGTGGGCATTACGGACTCTCTTGCAGTTACTCACTTTGGGACAGCAAGTTTTGGTGGCAGCACCAAAGCAGCCACAGACACCATGCCAGCAAATGGGCCTGGCTGCTTCCAATAAAACTTTATTCATAAAAACAGGAAGTAGGCCAGATTTGGCACACAGGTTGTGATTTGCTGGCCCTGGGTCTCCAAGACACCTGCCTCCCTTACCAGCCACTGGCCTCACCCTGACCCACTTTCTCTTCCCCTTCATTGGCTCCTACCACGCTGGCCTCTTGAAGAGTATGATGAAAATATATGTCGGGACTTCCCTAGGGGTCCAGTGGTTGAGAATTCACTTTGCAATGCAGGGGACACAAGTTCCATCCCAGGTCAGGGAACTAAGATCCCACATGCTGCTGAGCAGCTAAGCCAGAGTGCTACAGCTAGAGAGAAGCCGAGGTACCTCGAAAAGCCCATGTGCTACAGCTGAGGCCCGATACAGCCAATAAATATTAAAAAAAAAAAACTTCCTAAAAGCAAAAAGACATCTGCCCAACGTGCAAGGCCCTTGTTAGACACTCTGTGCTGTGCCGTGTGCTTAGTTGCTCAGCTGTGTCCAACTCTTTGCAATCTCACGGACTGTATCCCATGAGGCTCCTCTGTCCATGGGATTCTCCAGGGAAGAATACTGAAGTTGGTTGCCATGTCCTCCTCCAGAGGATCTTCCCAACCCAGGGATCGAACCCAGGTCTCCTGAATTGCAGGTGGATTCTTTACTGTCTGAGCCACCAGGGAAGCCAGTGAGAACCTCTAGCACTCCTTAATTGCACAGAGAATAGTAGAGTAAAATCCGCAGTTCCTGCATGACCATAATGGGGTTGGCAAACTTTGTAGGGAGTACCTGGGTAGTAAATATTTTAGACTTTGTGGGCATTACGGACTCTCTTGCAGTTACTCACTTTGGGACAGCAAGTTTTGGTGGCAGCACCAAAGCAGCCACAGACACCATGCCAGCAAATGGGCCTGGCTGCTTCCAATAAAACTTTATTCATAAAAACAGGAAGTAGGCCAGATTTGGCACACAGGTTGTGATTTGCTGGCCCTGGGTCTCCAAGACACCTGCCTCCCTTACCAGCCACTGGCCTCACCCTGACCCACTTTCTCTTCCCCTTCATTGGCTCCTACCACGCTGGCCTCTTGAAGAGTACTAACACTTTCCTGCATCAGGTGTTTGTGCTATGCAGTTTGCTCCCTGGGTCTGAGACCCTCTTCCAGGAGCCATGTGGGTGTCTGGCTCCTGCTGTTTCTGCAGGCGTCAGCCCTGGTGTCACCTCAGGGAGACGTTCACATGCCTGCAGATCTCAGCAGGTCTCCCCGCTCCACCCTCAATGTTCTGCATCATCTCAGTGGTTAATTTATTCCCTTAGTCCCTTGTGTGGGGTCTGTCTGTCCCTCTGGAAGGCAAGCTTCAATCTGATCTGATTGTTTCCTGCAGCATCTCTTTTTTAAAAGATGTATTTATTTCCTTATGGCTGCTCTGAGTCTTCATTGCTGCAGGAAGGCTTTCTCTAGTTGCAGTGAGCGAGGGCTGCCCTTGGTTGTGGCGCACCTGCTTCTTCTTGCAGTAGCTTTTCTTGTTGCTGAGCACCAGCTCTAGGGCGCTCAGACTTCAGTGGTTGTGGCATACAGGCTGAGTTGCCCTGAGGCATGTGGGATCTTCCTGAATCAGGGGTCAAACTCATTCCCCTGCATTGGCAGGTGGACTCTCAACCACTGAACTACCTGGAAAGTCCCACCCTGAAGCACCTTCAGCCCCCCAATATAGGGCCTGGCACTCAATAAATATTTGTACTTATTTTATAGTATATACAAATTATATATTATATATCTATTATATTATATGGGCTTCCCTCATAGCTCAGTTGGTAAAGACTCTGCCTGCAGTGCAGGAGACCTGGGTTCAGTCCCTGGGTTGTGAAGATCCCCTGGAAGAGGGCATGGCAACCCACTCCAGTATTCTTACCTGGAGAATTCCGTGAACAGAGGAGCCTGGAGGGCTACAGTCCATGGGGTCACAAAGAGTCAGACACGACTGAAGCGACTTAGCACGTACACATGCCCCAGTTTGAGAAGGTGGTGAAGGATGAAGACCAGTGGAATGTCAGGTGGTTATCTTGGTTATAAGGCAAACCTACAAAATCCCAAATAATCTTCCTCGCCTCCTCTCTCCCTGTCAGTTATCCCGTTAAACTGAACATCTCATAGGAGGATTTGGCCAAGCAAATCCTTGCTTTTCTTTTTTCTCCGTCCCAAGCCTGGAACTGCAGATCTCCATCCTCAAGGCTAAAAACACCAAGAGGAAGGTGTTCTCTCAGTGCAGCACTGAGATTACCCAGTTAATTAAAGAGGGATTTAGGAGTTAGTTAACATCTGGGTGACAGGGTTTCTTTCCTTTTTTTTTTTCCTACTGAGCTTGGGAAAGGAAGCCAAAATCATGAAGCGTCTGATACACGTGTCTGATGACTCCACTGGCTCCATTCTTGTGCAGCTTCATTCTGCTACTGGACAGGCCTCTGGTTTCTCAGCTTCCTTGGTGCCAAGACGTCTGACACCTTGAATGGTAAAAGTCGTGCATGCGTGCCTGCTATGTCACTTCCGTCATGCCTGACTCCCTGCAACACTATGGACTGTAGCCCACCAGGCTCCTCTGTCCATGGGATTCTCCAGGCAAGACTACTGGAGTGGGTTGCCATTTCCTTATCCAGGGGATCTTCCCAACCTGGGGATGGAACCCACATCCCTTATGTCTCCTACACTGGCAGGCAGGTTCTTTACTACCAGTGCCACTTGGGATGCCCCGGGGAGAGACATGGCTCCCGCTCAGGTAAGCAAGCTGTGTGGCATCTTGATGATGTGACCCCAGAAGTGGTGGTTCCTCCTTTTTATAACTTAATGCTTCAGAGTAATGGTTCCAGAACAGCAAGCCTCTGAGGGTCAAGGGGCCTTCAAGAGGTGGTTGGGGATGCAGCGGGCACGAGATGGTGGAGGCCCTTGAATGTCAGGCTGAGAATCATGAGGTTTATCCCGGCAGGGGAGGATGGGAGGTGCTGGCCCGTGTTCAATGGCAGCATGAGGAGACTGGCTTGAGGGCGCAGCATCTATGGGAAGGAGCCCAGGCTACTTTAGGGCTCCAGGTGGGGGCAATGGGAGCTGACTGGCATGGTGACAGCAGGAAAGGAGAGGAGGATGTCAGTTGGGCAGGGTTCTCCACCCCCTGGGGACAGGTCAGTGAGGTCACCATGGGCCAGTGGGAAGCCTTTTATTGTGCTGATGGTGATCAGAATGAGACCCACCTCTCTAGATTATTGAGAAGATGACAATAGTGTCTTTATTGAACTTATTTGTACCAGGCCTTTTGTGAACTAATCAGGTGTCATTTCGCAATGCTTCATTTAGACAGCCATTCAGAGCTGGGCAGTGTGTGAGTTCTCTGTGGACTTTCTCCCCATCCTCATGTGACACTGAGTCTCGATCCCAGGAGGCTTCTTGGTAGCTCGACTGATAAAAGTGGCAGTCAGTGCTGCAAACACAGCAGTCACGCCAGTAAATCGACAGCATGTGAGAAATGCCGTTAGGAATGGGGGCAAGCAGGTGTTCTTGGCACCAAAGACAGCACGCCTAGAAATGATCCAGACGCGCCTTAGAGTATATGTATATGTACTTCTCTGTCCATGAAATTGTCCAAGCAAGAATACTAGAGTGGGTTGTCATTTCCTTCTCAAAGGATCTTCCCAACCCAGGGATCACACCTGCATCTCTTGCATCTCCTGCATCGGCAGGCAAAGACTTTACCATTTGCACCACCTTGGAAGCCCCAACACGCATTTTAGCATCTTGGTTAAAAGGGAGCTTCCACCCGAGGCAAGTTCTGAGGTCAGGCCCTTTGGTTGTGTTCCTGATGTGAGTTGCTAGCATCACACTTGTCTGGTTGGTTACCATGTCCTACAGGATCCCGCTCACCCACGTTCTTTTTTTCTTTTTAATTTATTTCTGGCTACACTGGGTCTTTATTGCCGTGTGTGGGCTTTCTCTAGCTGAAACGAGCAGGAGCCACTCTTCATCGTAGTGTGGGGATTTCTCTCGTTGCCGAGCACCAGCTCAAGAGAGCTCGGGCTCAATAGTTGTGGCGCACAGGCGTAGTTGGCATATGGGATCTTCCCAGACCAGGGATTGAACCCGTGTCCCCTGCATTGGTAGGTGGATCCTAACCACGGACCACCAGGGAAGTCCTCACCCATGTTCTCGACTGGTCAGGGCCCCTGAAATGAAGCTAGCCCCTGGCCAGCATTATCACTTTGTGGAACTGTCTGAGAGCAGGATCCGGTATCGACTTCTAGCTGCATCATCTGCTCCAAGCTAAATACAACAACATTGATCTTGAGGGGCCTGATTTCAACTGTAGAGAGCGCTGGGCAATGCTTTAATTGTCCATGATTGCTCCAGGCAGGGATTCACCAAGTGGACAACTGGCCTGTTCCGTGGAAGTAGTGTCAGCTGATATGATGTGGCTTATTAGCCCTAGTCATGACTCTGTGCCTAAGGCAGGGGGTAGGTATTAATACTTGTTTAAAATTAAAGCCCTGGTTTATTGTACTGCAGTGGAGTACAGGGACTGAGTGTGGTTCTCACGGACTATGAGCAGACGGACCTCCTCAGAAAGACCTATAGGAGGGAAGGGATCCAGAGGACCATTGGCAGCATCTGAGGCCTCCAGCCTTTATCTGGACTGGAGCATCCTTCCCCCAGATGCCCCACAGCTGGACCCATCCTCCTTCAGGTCTGGGCTCAAAGGTCCCCTGCTTCGTCAGGGCCCCTCAACAGTCTTGTTTTAAACTGTAAACCACACATACACACAGTCACACTTTTCCTGGTATTTCTTCCCTATTCTTTCTTTCCCCAACCGTATCTTATAAGATTTATTTATTATTAATCCTATTCTATGTTATCTGCTCCCCCCGCCCCCTGGATGAATGTAAGCTCCATAAGGGCAGACTTTTGCCTCTTTTAAAATTTATTTTATTTATTTACTTACTTTGGACTGCAATGGGTCTTCATTGCTGTGTGCGGACTTTCTCTCGTTGTGTTGAGAGGGGGCTGCCCTTCACTGCAGAGCTTGGGTTCTAGAGTGAGGGCTAAGCAGTTGTGGCACACAGGCTTAGATGCTCCACGGTGTATGGGACCTTCCCAGAGCAGGATCGAACCCATTTCCCCTGCACTGGCAGGCAGATTCTTAACACTGGACCACCAGGAAGTCCCTTACCTCTTTTGTTGACTGTTGTATCTCAAATGCCCAGATCCCCGAAAGAAGGAGGGTTGGGTTGGAAGAGCCTCAGACCTCCGCACAGCTTTGAGAAAGTCTCAGCTAGGGCCTCTCATGAGCAGGGTCTCATGTTCTGCAGGAATGGGCTGCACCAGGGTTCCTGTCCTGCTTGGTCATCCTGAGAACAACTCAGGAGAACCTTGGCCTGGGTGTGGGCGCAGTAGTGGCTGCAGAGGGGGCAGCTGAAGTTGCTGGTCAAGTCCTGCTCCTGCTGCTGCCGATCCCATCAACACCCTAACCAAACTCACACTGAAAGCCAGTATGCATCATACATTTCTTGTCTTGGCTCAGGTGCCCATGAAAGCCGAGCCTGAGACAAGGGTTTAAGGCACATAAATGGGAGGAGACTCCCCTGAAACCCTAAAGGGGGAACAGGAGAGTGAGAGGGAGGAAGGGAAGCCAGTAAGGACACAAACTCCAGCAAGTTGCCACTGCAGGCAGCTGGAGCCCAGTCCTGCTGGAGAGTTCTGGAAATGGTGCGGGACACATGCCTTGAGTTTTCCCAGCTGAGGGGCAGAGGAGCTGGGGTCTTCCCCACAAACTCCCTCAGTCATGCTCCAGGGCTTCCTGAACAGGGAAAGGAGTCTCAGGCGAAGGGCCACAGATGCTCACAGCTGGGCTTGGCCTCTGCTGGCCCTGGGCACTGACCAAGCTCCAGAGACTAGGATGAAAACTTCAGGCAGAGCAGCCAGTGGTGGCAAACAGCAGGCCCTGTGCCTGGAAGCCAGGGGAGAGGTGGTGCTGGGGATACCTGCAGGTCAGGAGTGTTGTCATTTGCCAGGTTAGCTTCTGATTGTTGTTGCTCAGTGGCTAAGTTGTGTCTGACACTTTGTGACCTCGTGGGCTGCAGCATGCCAGGCTTCCCTGTCCTTCATTGTCTCTTGGAGTTTGCTCAGATTCATGTCCATTGAGTCGGTGATGCTATCTAACCATCTCATCCTCTGCCAACCCCTTCTCCTTTTGCCTTCAATCTTCCCCAGCATCAGGGTCTTTTCCAATGAGATGGCTCTTCACATCAGGTGGCCAAAGTATTGGAGCTTCAGGTTAGCCACTGCATTTTAATCCTCCAGACAACACTGTGAGGTATGTATAGTTCATACCCCCACTTTACAGATGAAGAGACTGAGGCTCCAAGTGGCTTGGTCACATCCCTTGTCTTTATCTACATTAAGAAATGGAGTCAGGCAGAGAGCCAGTTTGAGCTGATGGTGAATGCACACACGGGAAGCCAGGCTGTGCTCAGTAGGAACTCCCCATCAGTGTGTGTATGTGTGCGACTTAAAACAGCCTTAGGCATTTAGGAAACACCATGATGATGATTATGTTGGACCGTGAATATTTTCATATTTCTGCATGGTTCAGACTTTTTACTGGCAAGCTGAATGAAAAGATGATTAAGTGGTAAACATGCCTTGGAAGCCAGAAATGGTGTCTTGGTCTGGAGGGATTTAAAGATTTCTTTTCCCTGCAGACACTTGTTTACTTTCTAAGGGCAATAAAAACCAAGGGATCTTCCCTTCCTCTCCCCTGAGAGGAGGTGTTTACACTAGAGGGTCAAGCTTCTCTTTCCATCTCTCTCCAGAGACGAGAAGGGCAGATAGCCGGGCCGCCCTGTACAAGCTCTGGGTGTCATAATGTCGGTGCTCCTCTCCTGTGGTGCAACCGTGGCACATACAGGTAACCCTGGCCTGCGTGCCATCACCCAGGAGGAGCAGAGGCGGGGAGAACAGTGCTGCTAAGATGCTCTGTGAGTCATGACTGGTCTGTCCGCTGATCCAGAGACCTGGTGTTTCCATAGATACCAACATTTAACAGACTCTTATTCTCTCTCCTTCAAGTGGGGGCCTCTGGGATGAGACTTTTCCCTCCCAGGCACATCCCTATTGTTGTTGTTCAGTTGCTAAGTTGTGTCTGATTCTTTTGTGACCCCATGGACTGTAGCCCACCAGGCTCCTCTGGGGAGAGGTGGTGCTGGGGATACCTGCAGGTCAGGAGTGTTGTCATTTGCCAGGTTAGCTTCTGATTGTTGTTGCTCAGTGGCTAAGTTGTGTCTGACACTTTGTGACCTCGTGGGCTGCAGCATGCCAGGCTTCCCTGTCCTTCATTGTCTCTTGGAGTTTGCTCAGATTCATGTCCATTGAGTCGGTGATGCTATCTAACCATCTCATCCTCTGCCAACCCCTTCTCCTTTTGCCTTCAATCTTCCCCAGCATCAGGGTCTTTTCCAATGAGATGGCTCTTCACATCAGGTGGCCAAAGTATTGGAGCTTCAGGTTAGCCACTGCATTTTAATCCTCCAGACAACACTGTGAGGTATGTATAGTTCATACCCCCACTTTACAGATGAAGAGACTGAGGCTCCAAGTGGCTTGGTCACATCCCTTGTCTTTATCTACATTAAGAAATGGAGTCAGGCAGAGAGCCAGTTTGAGCTGATGGTGAATGCACACACGGCAAGCCAGGCTGTGCTCAGTAGGAACTCCCCATCAGTGTGTGTATGTGTGCGACTTAAAACAGCCTTAGGCATTTAGGAAACACCATGATGATGATTATGTTGGACCGTGAATATTTTCATATTTCTGCATGGTTCAGACTTTTTACTGGCAAGCTGAATGAAAAGATGATTAAGTGGTAAACATGCCTTGGAAGCCAGAAATGGTGTCTTGGTCTGGAGGGATTTAAAGATTTCTTTTCCCTGCAGACACTTGTTTACTTTCTAAGGGCAATAAAAACCAAGGGATCTTCCCTTCCTCTCCCCTGAGAGGAGGTGTTTACACTAGAGGGTCAAGCTTCTCTTTCCATCTCTCTCCAGAGACGAGAAGGGCAGATAGCCGGGCCGCCCTGTACAAGCTCTGGGTGTCATAATGTCGGTGCTCCTCTCCTGTGGTGCAACCGTGGCACATACAGGTAACCCTGGCCTGCGTGCCATCACCCAGGAGGAGCAGAGGCGGGGAGAACAGTGCTGCTAAGATGCTCTGTGAGTCATGACTGGTCTGTCCGCTGATCCAGAGACCTGGTGTTTCCATAGATACCAACATTTAACAGACTCTTATTCTCTCTCCTTCAAGTGGGGGCCTCTGGGATGAGACTTTTCCCTCCCAGGCACATCCCTATTGTTGTTGTTCAGTTGCTAAGTTGTGTCTGATTCTTTTGTGACCCCATGGACTGTAGCCCACCAGGCTCCTCTGTCCATGGGATTTCCCAGGCAAGAATACTGGTGTGGGTTGCCATTTCCTATTCCAGGGGATCTTCCCGACCCAGGGATCAAGCACGCATCTCCTGCATCAGCAGGCAGGTTCTTTACCACTGCAACACCAGGGAGGTCCCATAGACACATCCCTACCCACCCCAGAAATGACAGTCACAGGCTTCCTAAAGGAAGATTCTCTGATCCTCCCCATGTTCAGGATTGTAGATTCAGGCTGCTTTATTCCCATATCACTGTCTGTTGCTGGTGACCAGAACCCAGTTCTGCTTGAGTCACAGAGTGAGCACTCAGGAATCATTAGCTGTGTGCATGAATGAAGGCAGAAAGCCAGCTAAAGCAGGTAGAAGTAGTTTGTAAAAAGCATCAACCTGACCTGTGGTCATATATTTAGATCCACCCTTTCTAATCTGGTCCACCAGCCCATAAACGCTTTGAGAATCTGGACCTTGATTGTCTGGTTCATCTCTGTGTCCCCTGCACTGGAGACAGTGCCTGGCCCTTGGCAGCCTCTCGGCAAATATTTCTTGAATAAATAAATTAACACAGCCTCCCTCTGCCTTTACACATATCCATCCTTGCCCACTTCCCTCCTGGGTCTTCAGACCAAGGCCATTTGGACCTGCTAGCCACCTGCATGGACAAGGATCTTCTTGGGCTGAGATACTGTCCCTTTCGCTTTCCATTTCTGCACACCTGTGACCAAGAAGGGCTTCCCAAGGTGGCTCAGTGGTAAAGAATCTGCCTGCCAGTGCAGGGGGTGTGGATTTGATCTCCGGGTTAGGAAGGTCCCCCTGGAGAAGGAAACAGCAGTTGACTCCGTATTCTTGCCTGGGAAATCCCATGGACAGAGGAGTCCGGCGGGCCACAGTCCATGGGGTCAGAGAGAGTCAGATATGACTAAGCATGCATGACAAATATAGCCAGTCTCTAGATCCTGTCCTGGCTGAGTAAGCTCTCCCAGCCCTGTACCCTGATGGCCACAGTTGTGCAACATGGGGTCCTGGCAAACCCACAGCAGATACTCCTCTGATAGAGTCCCACCTTCCCCTGGAACCATCTGGGGTCTCGCAAACCTCCCAAAGAGGCTCTAGGAAACCACTCTCTATGGGATGAGATGTTTAGCTCCCCCAGCACCAGGCACTTGAGACAGAAGATGAAAGGACAAGGGAAGGACTTTGAGAGAGGCTCATAGTCTCAGGGAAATAGAGACAGCAGAAGAAAAGGAAGGAAGGGTTTGGGGGAAGGAAGGAAGCAAGGGAGGAGGGCAGAAAGGAAGGAAGGAAAAACGATATCATCATGTTAGTAGATGTTAGAATCTGTAATGAAAGTATACTGCCTAGTGCCCTGGAATCACAGCAAGAGGCTCTGGAGAGCTAGAGGAAGTCGTTCTAAAAAGCTGCATCCATCACTGGTCCATTTCAGTATGGAACACCCAGTGTGTCCCAGGCAGTTACCTGGAAAGACAAAAATGCTGAGGGTCACTCTTCCCCGCTGCCGGAGCTCACAGACCAGAGGCATTGGTAAGTATAAACAAACAGTTTACGATGAGAGTCCACGTAGCACAGTGAGTGATGCATTACTGCCATTAACCGCTCTGAACCTCCATTCCCTCCTCTGTAAATTAAGATATATAAGGTTGCATATAGAACCATTGAGATGGTTAGATGAGATGATATCTGTAAGGGTTTATGCCTCCTGTGTTCATATACAGTTAGCCCTAGTAAACTCCAGTATTCTTGCCTGGGAAATCCCATGGACAGAGGAGCCTGGCCACAGTCCATGAGGTCACAAGAGTCGGACATGACTAAGTGATTAAGCCACCACCACCACCAAACAAGTTATTATTCTAGGTGTCACTGCTCTAAGGGGGAAATACACAAGGTCTAGAGGAAAATAGAGCTTCCAAGGTGGCTCAGTAGTAAAGAAACCGCCTGTCAATGTGGGAGACACGGGAGACTCAGGTTCGATCCCTAGGTCTGGAAGACCCCCTGGAGAAGGGCATGGCAACCCCACTGCAGTACTCTTGCCTGGAAAATTCTATGGACAGAAGAGCCTAGCGGGCTACGGTCCATGGGGTCACAAAGAGTCGGATATGATTGAGCACACATACCCACCCTGGAGAAAATAAAAGCTTGAGGGACTAAATCAATTGGAGTGGGGAATGAGGGACATGGGAAGAGGAAGTCAGGAAAGGCCTCACTGAGGATCTGCTTCAGTGCTAAAGATGAAGCTAGAAATGGGTGTACTTTCTGTGTTTTCTTTCTTTTCCTTTCCATCTTGTAGACCCTGGTGATTGTGGTCCTTTAGTAGTTAAACATGTAAGCATCCTTAGTATGGGGAAGATTGAGGGGGAGAATAGAGTGATTTGCTAATAATAGCCGTCTTCCTATCTGCCCGTTGTTGGCAATTTCCCACCACATTTTTGGGTCTGTTCTGTTTTCCATCTGAAATGATGACTCTGCGTGGAGGGAAACACCTACAACAAACCCACAGCCAAGCATGGCTCTCTTTGTAACGCTGAAAGGCCAGAGAAGAGATGACTTTGAATTCTACAGGACAGGAAAGGCCCCAGCCTCTATTTTCCGGGTGACTTGGTTTTGCTGAAAGGCAAAGCCTGGAGACTTGATGCTGTCTCTGTTGCAAGACCTCCAGTTTTTACTTATTCTGACTTATTGCAGCCTCCCTGAAGGCTCAGATGGTTAAGAATCTACCTGAAATGCAGGAGACCTGGGTTTTATCCCTGGGTCAGAAAGATGCCCTAGAAAAGGGAATGGCTACCCACTCCAGTATTCTTGCCTGGAGAATCCCATGAACAGATGAGCCTGGTGGGCAGTAGTCCATGGGGCACAAAGAGTCAGACACGACTGAGCAACTAACACTTTCACTTTGACTCACTGCAAGGCCAAAATAACCCTCAGGGGTCAAAAAGCCAGACCTGGGAGCGGCTCCTTCCTGGGAAAACCAGCCTGGAAGAGTGTCTCAGAGCAGCCAGACACCCATCAAAGGGAAAATGCCTTTGTGGATAGTCCTGTTCTGGGTGGAATGTGGGCCTCTCCTAGCTTGGTTTGTTTGGTCTGGGGGGAGGGAGGCAGGTCAGATGACAGGAGCCTGCACTGCTCAGCTGACACTGGAAAAGGCCTCAGCAATTGATGTCCAAGGGTGACCGCCTGAAAACAGGCCCTCTTGGCCAGGACTCCAGGATTTTAATTGAACTGCCAGGATGTGGAAGCAGCGCTGGAGTGATAGCCCAGAGGGAAATAAATGTCACTTTCATTCTAGAGAATATTACCGAGGCGGCTGCAAAGTCCAATTTTCTTTTCCAGGCCTTTTCTTCAACCTAAGGGCCAGGTTCAGGCAGAGAGAGACCAGCTATTTGCCTTAGCCTTGACTTGGTCCTGATGCATGTGTATCTATGTCACCATGGAGATTTAAATTTTTATCAACGAATAGAGAATAAGAGCAATTAGAAAGTCTGGTAATCCACTCTTGCTATGGTATGGATTTCTCTCTAAGCACTTTTGTAAAAAGCATGGACTCCTATTATAATAAAAATAAACAGAGCTAAAAAAAGATTTAGAGATGAGGGTTTGATCTATACTGCTGTTCTGAGATATACTATTTGTTCTTAATGAATTTGTGAAGATGTTAATAAGACTAGCATGTATGCAGCACTTCTTACGAGCCTGGTGCTTTATGGGCAGGACGAGTATAATTTTTTAATAACCCTGTGATGTTGCGTATGGAGGCAGAATCACACATGTTATGCACGTAGAGAGGCTTAGAGAACATCAGTAGCAAGACTTGTGCTCACCTCAGTGCTGCTAGCCTATGGTGGTGGTGGTTCAGTCGCCAAGTCACGTCCAACTCTGCGACCCCATGAACTACAGCATGCCAGGCTCCTCTGTGCTCCACTATCTCCTGGCTTTTGCTCAGATTCATACCCATTGAGCTGGTGGTGCTATCTAACCATCTCACCCCTTCATGGATCACAACCTTGTCATGGGAAGGGGCTTGTGCAACTCAATGAAGCTATGAGTCATGTTGTGCTGGGAAGCCCAAGATGGATGAGTCATAGTGGAGAGCTCTGACAAAATGTGGTCCACTGGAGGAGGAAATGGCAAACCACTCCAGTATTCTTGCCACAAGAACCCCATGAAGAGTATGCAAAGGGTAGCCTGTGGACAGGTGGCCTAAGACTGGGTCCTGGCCATAAAATGCAAAACATAGGATATTCAAGCAAACACAGGATTTCCACTATCCCTTGCCAAGGTCTCCTACCCTCCCTGTTTTTCGTGTGACCCACCAGGACTGAGGGGCAGAGTCTGAATACTCTCTTGAGGCCCTCTGGGGTAAGCACCACACCTTGCTGACCTGTTAATAATCCCAGAGTAGCATGAATGCCAGCTCCAGAGCTCACGAAAGCCTGAGCCTCAGGTGATGGAGCCCCAGGAAGTCAGCTGAGAGTAATGAATCAGCAGAGAGAGCTTGCCCCATCGAAGGGAAGATGTTTCCACTCAGCTCCAGCTGGTTGCAGGCCTGTGGGACTGCAGGCCCTGTGTGGCCAAATAGTTGGCTCTTTCAACAGATACTGGGGAGTCCAGATCCATGAAATCTCTCAATTTTTCAATCACTGGCAGCTCATTCAAAATGTGAACCAAGTACCACCATGTAAGGTTGAACTTAGCCCATGTGTAGCCACCTCTTCCCCAGAGTCTTGCAGAGTTCTTTACAACTAGTTCACTTTCCATGAAAAGTTTTGAGTTAATGAATGAGCGAATCACTAGGCAAAGAGTTTGTTTGAAGGCCCAGCCCTTTGGACACACTTCTGTTGCCCATTAGCAGTAGGAAGAGCATGTCATGTTATCACCAGCCACAGGAGGAAAAGCAACCTGAGTCGGGTCCTGTTATCAACAGTTTTTGATCCTGATAACAGCGACTTTTTCATACTGATCATGGGGTTCTCGAGGCAAGAATACTGGAGTGGTTTGCCATTCCCTTCTTCGGTGCACCATGCTTCATCAGAGCTTCATTGAGCAATGAAGTCCCCACTGCAGCCACCACTGGAGACGACTTTCGAGAGTCCCTTGGACAGCAAGAAGATCAAACCAGTCAATCCTAAAGGAAATCAACCCTGAATATTCATTGGAAAGACTGATGCTAAAGCTAAACTCCAATACTTTGGCCACCTGATGTGAAGAGATGACTCACTGGAAAAGACCCTGATGCTGGGAAAGATTGAAGGCAAAAGAAGAAGAGGGTGGCAGAAGATGAGGTGGTTAGATGGCATCACCAACTCAATGGACATGAATTTGCACAAACTCAGGGAGATAGTGGAGGATGGAAGAGCCTGGTGCGCTACAGTCCATGGGGTTGCAAAGAGTGACCTGACTTGGTTACTGAAAATCAACAATGTTAGAGTGAATGAGTGAAATCAAAGCTTGTCCTTCATTTGTTCATTCATTCACCAGATATGGATGAACCATCACTGTGTGTTGGCAAGAGGGTTCCAGTGGTAATTGACAGACTTGCTCAAAACTAACAGTCTGGTGGGCTAAGTATGTGTTGAAACGGGAACATGCCAGGTTTGGGACAGGGCTTTAGAATCACAAGTGTTGGTTGGGTATTACTCAGCTTGGTGGTCAGAAGAGGTCCTTCTGAGGAGGTGATGTGTAACTGAAGGGTAGAAGGTGAACAGGGATACAGGCAAGTGAACTGTAGTAGGGGGAGCCAGAGGGAGCAGGGTGTGCAAAGATCCTAGGGCAGACAGAGCCAGGAGCATAGAGGAAAGTAGAGTGTGGCAGAGACAGCCCAGATTAGATCACGCAGTAAGTCATAGTGAGAGTTTGGGCTTCAGCCTAAGAGTAAGGGAAAGCAGCAGAAGCAATGAAATTGGAAAGGGGGTTCCTGAAAAACATCTACTTCTGTTTCATTGTCTATGGTAAAGCCTTTGTGCAACAAGAGAAATCACTGCATTGAGAGCCCGTGCATCCCAGCTAGAGAGCAGCCCCCACTCACCACAGCTGGAGAAGGCCTGTGTGCAGCAGCAAAGGCCCAGCACCGCCATAAATAGTTAAATAAAAGAATGAATGGAGGACCTATGCTGGGAGTTGATGTGTGTCCAGGCAAGAGGGAGAGGACTAACTTAGACTAGGATGTGGTGAAAGTCAGGGGTAATGCCAGGGACACAGGAACTACTTAACAGGTAGAATCAACATGACAGGTTTGTTGATTGACTGTGGAAGATGAAGGTGACTGCCTTGAGAACTGTGAGAAAGTGGCAATCTCAAGCACTTGCTGAGACTGGGACATTGGTGGGTGCTGTGGGTCCACCGTTTTCTGAGTGCCCATGACTGACACTACAGGGTCAGTGTCTGCCCTGGAGCGCTACAGCAAAGCAGCCCTGGGAGGAAGGGTTAAGAGGAAGGGACTGATTTCGTCTGGAGTTTAACAAAGAAATTAGCAAAACATCTCCAAAACCCCAGTTGTAATTTTCCATTATCATCCGACCAAAAGTGGTCAACGTCAGGAAATTGAATTTTCAAAGTAGTTAGGCCTTGAAAAGAACCAGGCCCTCAATGTTTCTGAGAAAAAAATAAAATATGCATTTTCTTTCAACCTTTCAGAAATTACTAATAGAAAACAGTCTTCCTCCCCTCCCCCAAATAGAAGTAGGAATTACCTTTAAGATTAGAGCATCCCGAGGAAGTGGGAAAAGCAGAGTAAGGGGTCCAGTTAGATGTCTTAAGACACATACCAGCTCAGTGTCTAAATAACCCGACAGATGCCTGGAAATTCCCGAATGCTGGGCTCTCACCCACACAACTGTGCCCTTCTACTGCCCTCCCTGTGGGAAGAGGGTGCACCCGCATCCTGCCAAGCGTGACCCGCTGTGATCACTGCCACATGATCACAGTGTGCTCTCCCAGACAGAAGACTCCAAGGAAGAGAGATTAGGAAGGCCTGATAAAAGAACAGAAACCCTCCCCAAACTCATGCAAAGAAAGTTCCGAAGACAGATGAGACAAAGGATATAAAAATCATGCTGGTCTTGAAACAAAGATGCCATGAAAGCCGGGAGCCTCTCTGAGATGCTGAGGCAGCAGGGAGGAAAGGAACTGTTGCTTTCTCTAAGATGATAGAAACAGCCAGCCTGGTGGAGGAAGCGAGACCGTGGTCTGGTCCTGATGGCTTATGGCAGTCTTTCTCTGTGTCTTTATTTTCCTTCTCATCCTTCCTTTTTCTCAGTGAAGGGGTCCCTTTTGTTTGAGGAACAAGTCTAGAGTGATACTTGTCAGAATCAGGAGTTTCCCACACGCAGGGCAAGGTGTTCATGGTAGAGCCCCCCACCCCCAGCTCGTGCCCTTGTCATTAAATGGGATCCCACTGATGCTGGGGTTCTACTTCCCACCAGCCAGAATGGCTGAATCAAAAAGAAAGAGACTGCGAGAAACTAACACAATATTGTAAAGCAGCTCTGAAAGTCCAGCTGTTTGGGACCCCATAAACTGTAGTCCACCAGGCTCCTCTGCCCATGGAATTTCCCAGGCAAGAATACTGGAGTGGGTTACCATTCCCTTCTCAGGGGATCTTCCTGACCCAGAGATCAAACCCAGGTTTCCTGCATTGCAGGCAGATTCTTGACTCTCTGAGATACCAGAGAGATCCTAAAGCAACTTATTCCCATAAAAATTAATTTTAAAAAGGATTAGGAGTGTGGTTGAAGGTGTGGAGAGACTAGACCCCTCATACCTGGCTGGAGGGATGGGAAATCCTGCAACTATTTTGGAAAACAGCCTGGCCATTCCCAATAAGTCACATCCACAACTACTTGGGTTTAGGACTTCAGCACATCTTTGTGGGGGACACAATTCAAATGGCAAGCCAGTCCAGTGTTCTTGGCCTGGAGAATCCCAGGGACAGGGGAGTCTGGTGGGCTGCCATCTATTGGGTCGCACAGAGTCGGACAGGACTGTAGCGACTTAGCAGCAATTCAACTCCTAACAATGGGAGAAACAGATAATAAACACTCCCATCAAATAAGCAAGATACTCTCGTAGGTGCTATAGCGGGAGTACAGGTTTTTGTGAGGGGAAGTGACAGGAGAGCCGGGGAGGCCTGAGAAGTCCCCACCCAGGAGGTGGTTTTGTCGCTGAGACACAGATGACCAAGAGGAGCTGGCCCTGTGAAGAGCTGGGTCAGCCGGTGAGAAGACCCCAATGCAGGAAGGCGGAGAGTGTGAGCAAAAATTCGGCTGGTGGTGGGGGCCGTGGGGTTAGCACAGAGGCACAGCAGGGGCTTCGCAGGAGCTGTAAGGGGCTTGCATTTGTTCCTCCCAATGCACCCAGGAGCCAGCAGGACTGAGTGCCAGCATCTGAACCCTGGTCTAACCAAGACTCTGGGTATAAACACCCTGAAGCCATACTTCCCACCTCCAAAGACTCCTGTTGCTGCTGGATTGATGTCAAGCTCCATTCGGTGGCCCACATGGCTCCCATGTGACTTGGCCCTGCCCTTCTGCTCCAGCCTCATCACAGCATCAGGGTCTTTCCCAAGGAGTTGACTCCTCATATCAGGTGGCCAATGTATTAGAGCTTCAGCTTCAGCAATAGTCCTTTCAATGAACATTCGGGACTGATTTCCTTTAGGATGGACTTGTTGGATCTCCTTGCAGTCCAGGGGACTCTAAAGTGTCTTCTCCAACACTACAGTTCAAAAGCATCAGTTCTTCGGTGCTCAGCTTTCTTTATGGTCCAGCTCTCACATCCATACATGACTACTGGAAAAACCATAGCTTTGACTAGACAGACCTTTGATGGCAAAAAAATGTCTCTGCTTTTTAATACGCTGTCTAGGTTTGTCATAGCTTTGGAAACACAATTTCTAGATTAGCATCTTTTAGACCACAGAATTTATCACTCATTTTGTGTGTCCTGCTCCTAGGAGGCACTCTGGGCTCCTCTGGCTTCACTCTGGGGCTTTTCCTGGTGCCTTCAGGGTCCCAGCATTGGAAGGCAGAACCAGAAGCTTCTAAGGAGCCCTCCAGGGTTTCCTGGGCCTTTGCACATGCTGCCCTCTTGGATGATAAACAGGGCTCCCCATTTGCTACAGGATGCTCATGACTATATTTCCTTCTGAATTTAAGAACTATAATGGATTGGCATTGGCTCCTGACCTCACAAAAATATTGAACAAACAAGATGTAGGTCTTCAGGGCAATTGCTTTCTTTTTGATTTCCTGGGCTGATTACTATTGATTATCTGCTATGCACTTTGTTAATTTCCTTTTGACAGGCTGTCTTCTCTGAATAGTTCCTGGGTTTTGTTATTCTTTCCTGGGATTAAGGTGCTATGTATTCTAAACAACCCAATCATTCAACAGAGAATTCATTCTACTGTGCTTTTCTGGCAGCTGATTTACGAGTGACCTCTCCCAAAGGGAAGTGACAGGCTAGACGTCATGCAGGAAGTTTGCTTACTCATCCTTAACAGAAACTGCAGCAGTGCTAGTGATGGGGTGTAAATCATTGCCGCCTCTGCTGATGCTAATTGCAGTGTGTGGAGGGCTAGTGATAAATTTGCAGCAACAGGTAACATTTAGTGTGTGGAGGGCTCACTGCTCAGTGTTTGACAAGCTTGATCTCGTTAATTCCTCCCAACAAAACCACAAGGTACTATTGTAGGCCCTGGTACTAGTCCAAGTGTTGTAGAAGTCCAAAGGGAGAGCCCTAGAATATGGAAAGGCTTTGGGGCATCAGAGCCAAATGATTTTTTTAAGCCAAACATGTCCCTCCTTCAGGCTTTTGAACTTGATATTGCCTCTGCTGTGACGCCTTGGCCCTATCTCTGCTCTCTGCACGGTCCCTCCATTTCAACCTTCCAGTCTCGGAGCTCAGATGTCATGTCCTCCAAGAGGATCATGCCTCCCCAGCCCCTTTCCCTCACATCTCCCTATTTAATTTTATTCCTAACTTGTCTCTCTAACCAGTAGATATTTCTTCTGTTTGGACGTTTACAGCATCTCGCCTCCCTCTGGAATACACGAGGAGCTAATTTGTGGGTTCATTTCTTCATTAGCTCAAAAACTATTGAGTGAATGGATGAACCCATGTCCTCCCACCCACTCCCCACTTGCATGATCTTGGCAAGTTACTGAACTTGTCTGGGCCTCAGGTGTCCCATCTGTCAAATGGGAATACTCATTAGAATCTGCCCCCTAGGGTTCATGTGAGAATTAAGCAAAACACTATTAAATAGACGCCTTAGGTCTTTCGTGGGACATAGGCATTTAGCAGCTAAAGCAAAGTACTATTCTAAACGCTAAGGATGCGGGCGTGCATGCTAAGTTGCTTCAGTCGTGTCCGACTCCGTGCAACCCTATGGACTGGAGCCCACCAGGCTCCTCTGTCCATGAGATTCTCCAGGCAAGAATTTTGGAGTTCATTACCATGCCCTCCTCCAGGGATCTTCCCTACCCAGAGATCGAACCTGCGTCTCTTATACTCCTGCATTGACAGGAGGTATTTATAGGTATTTACAACTAGCACCACCAGGGAAGCCCAGATACTAAGATTATGTGAGCAAAATGAACATAGATTATTTAGCACAGTGCCTGGCACAGTGTGAGCACTGAACGGTGATTGTACACAGTTTTCCTTTTGGCGTTTTAGGAATGAAATGTATAGCAGATGATCCCCAGTCAGGAATGGATTGGATCCTGCTCTCTTCTACTGACTGAGGTAGATACAGATAAAATTCTGTTAATAAAGTTCAGAGAAGAGGGGGAAAGGCTCAGAAGATCCAGTGTTCTGGAAAAGCCAGAGCGCTCCAGCAGGCCTGCAGCACAGTTAGAGGAGCCCAGAAGATGCAGGCAGGGGCAGGGTGGGGTGGAGGTGGCGTGGGGTGGGGCGAAGGAGCCTGGGAGTAAATAATGCACATTAAAGGCATAAACTTCAGTTTCAAGTGCCAAGAAGTCACACACACACACACACCCATTTTAAAGACTTTTTAACTCCTGGATTTTAAAACAAATCATTGGGTTTTCTAAGCACAGGGTCAACTTCAGAAGAGAATGTTTACAACTATGAACATCTGTGTCGAGGCAGCCTTTACAAATGTAGGATCTGAATGCAAACTGAACAGCCGTAAACTGGCCTAATTTATAACAGCGTATAAAGAGGCTGGAAACTGGGAGGTGATGGGTGCAAACAGGAGGTGGGCTCCTCAGTCTTCAGACAGTTGCAAGGCCGGGTGGCAATGGCAAGGCTATTCACTTCCCAATCATCACTTGTTTCTTTAAAACCCACCAAGAGAGCGAGTTTCCAATCTGTGAGCCTCACTTTCTTCATCTATTGAATAAAGCAGCCCCACTTCCCAGTGTTCTGAGAATTAACAATGCATGAAAAACCCTTAGCACAGATCCTAGCACCACACATGCTCAATGAATGTAAGCTTTGTTATGTTTTAACTTCATATGAACTCTATCCCCAGTAATAAAAAATCTTCAATAATTGTTCACTCACATGAGGCGGAGCTGCAGGGCCGTCCTGAGTACCTTCCAGCCATGGCTGTACCATTTCCAGTTCTGTGTCTGAGCAAGTCTGTTCACCTCCCGAAGCCTTGGTGTCCTCATCTGTAAAGTGGGCATAAGAATGGAGCCAGCTACACAGAGCTGTTGTGAAGGGTTACAGTTGCCTGGCGCATTTACAGAATGCTCTATATGCATTTGCTATTATTAGCATCAATTATTATTAGTTGGAACTAGGAGTTGTTTGCAAGGCTGAAAATGAGACTTCCACCCTCTTTAGGCAAAGCAAATATATTTACCTAAAGTGAGCGGCTGCTTATTCATGTTTCTTAGTGGCTCATTGAGACGCGGCTCCTTTGCGAACGTGGACCACAGTGAAAGTGTGTTCCCTCCTCCGAGTAATTGAAGAGGCTTATAAAAGCAATAATAAATATACCTAGGTTTCCAAGGAGACAATTATCTAATTAGGTCTTTCCTTTAATCAAAGGAGTCCAAATTTAGGAACTCCCTGAATGTTTTCTGATTAAGGGAATGTGCAATTTCCCTGAGTTGCCGGAGGAACCCCAGAGTGGAGGCATCCCCCCAGCCTTGCCACAAATACAGTCATTACAGACGCTGGCAGAAGGCCTGGTAACATCTTCAGAAGGGCGAGTTTTTCCTGACAGCCCTGCTAAACTTAGTTTGCTGGTGACCCTCTTCTCTCTGGCAGTTCCATCAGAGAGAGGCAGCACCAATGGGTCTTAGGTCTGCAGCTTCTCAGAGGACTTATGGGGCTGCCAGTAGAGCCAGCGTGAAAAAGAGAAAATTGCTGCCCTTACAGTGCACAGCCTTAAAATGCACAGCGTAGCCCCAGCTCAGATGGGCTGCAACATGTCAGGATGTGATGAGGCTGATATTTGGAATTTGCTACTGAACATAGTCCCTGCAGAATGCCATTTCCGGCACCTAATACCTGTCTGGGGAAAGATCAGAACATTTAGTTTTAATCTTAAAGGTCACGCAGGAATTCACCCTAATAATGAGCCCCAAGCCAGGCAGAAAGACCGGGGAAAGCTCATCAACAGGAGCTCCTCCATCAGATTGAGCCCCCGCCAAGAGGAAGAGCCCACGTGCAGAGCACTGATAAAGACCACTGCCTTTTCAAGGTGACCCTGAGAAGCCAGGTGTAGGTGGACCTCTTTCTACCCCAGAACATCCCTTCTGCAAAATTCAGACCTGAGGCACGAATGCCTGCCTTCATGCACTTATTGAGCAAAATTGTATCTGTATGCTAGGTCCTGAGCTAGAAAAGTTTGAGATAAGACTTGAAAGGGACCCTTTTTGTCCTTGAAGAGAGAATTGGCAAACCATGGAAAAATTACCAAGAAATGATCCTACTGCTGTCAGTCTGAGTGTAATGGGAAAAGCACTAGGGCTTGCCTAAAGAAGTCAGGGAAGGCTTCTTGGAGGAGGTGGGCCTGAGCTGAGTCCTGGCTGACCAGTAGACATTTTCTGGCAAGTAGGTATGGGGAGGGGTTCCTGGCAGAGACAAAGGCCTAGAAGCATAGGAGACCTGGCCTGTGTGGAGAATGTAACAGGGGTGGAGGGGCATGTCTCCAGTGCAGGAGACACAAGTTTGATCCTGGGTCTGGGAAGATCTCCTGAAGAAGGAAAAGGCAACCCACTCCAGTATTCTTGCTGAGTGTGGAGCCAGTCAGAGTTCAGTTCAAGAAACAGAACCAGGATGATATCTATATTAAGAGATTTATCAGAAGGCAGTACATTTATTGCAAGGCAAGTCTGAATCTGCAGGACAGGCTGGAATTCTTGAGTACAGGGTAAAGCTATTGCCTTAGCAGAGTTTCATCAAGGAAGTCTTGGCGCTGCTCTTAAAGCCTCTCAACTGATCACATCAGACCCCCTTAGATTATCTAGGATAATCTCTTTTACTTAAAGTCAACTCATTATGGACTGTAATCACACCTATACAAGCCTCGATAGTGGTTAGGCAGGCAGGATCACTAATCTAGAGCCAGTCATCCTGGAATGAGAAGTCAAGTGGGCCTTAGAAAGCATCACTAAGAACAAAGCTAGTAGAAGTGATGGAATTCCAGTTGAGCTGTTTCAAATCCTGAAAGACGATGCTGTGAAAGTGCTGCACTCAATATGCCAACAAATTTGGAAAACTCAGCAGTGGCCACAGCACTGGAAAAGGTCAGTCTTCATTCCAATTCCAAAGAAAGGCAATGCCAAAGAATGCTCAAACTACCACACAATTGCACTCATCTCACAGACTAGTAAAGTAATGCTCAAAATTCTCCAAGCCAGGCTTCAGCAATACATGAACCGTGAACTTCCTGATGTTCAAGCTGGTTTTAGAAAAGGCAGAGGAACCAGAGATCAAACTGCCAACATCTGCTGG